>JAOWBN010222920.1:0-13092 GCA_028565015.1 Pinguicula moranensis | reverse complement strand
GACCAATCTCCAGTCACTTTGTGTGTCTTCTGTTTTAAGGTATTTTGATGTTATCACTTTGAGCCATAAGCTATCTTTTTCAACTCTGAAACGCCACAGCCACTTCCCCAACATAGCTTTGTTCATCAAAGATATGTTCCTGATGCCAAGACCTCCATCAGGCAGTTTTTTCCACATATTTTCCAGCTAAGCCAATGTATTGGCCTATTAGATTGAGGATTCTGCTTCCAGATGAATCTGCTCATACTCTTCTCCAGTTGTTTCAGTACTTGTTTCGGAGCTTTGAATAAAGATAGATAATATTGAGGGAGGCTAGACAAGACTGAGCGCACCAGAGTCACCCTGCCGTCCATAGTTAGAAATTTGTTTTCCCATTTTTCAACTCTTTGCTTGACAGCATCTATAACCGGTTGCCACGTGGCTAGACGCCTTGGATTACTTCCCAAGGGAAGACCGAGATAAATACAAGGCAGAGAAGCGGTCCTGCATTTCAGACAAGATGCTAATTGTCCCAGTCTTTCAGAACTCACGTTCATTCCATAGAGGTGGCTCTTTTTGATATTGATAGACAAACCAGAAATCAGCTCGTAGATGCTGAGAATATATTTGATAGAAGAGATGTTGGCTCGACTTCCCGTGGCAAACACTAGTAGGTCATCCGCATACTGCAAATGAGATAACTTAATTGAGCCCACTTTGATTGGTATCAGCCTATGTAAGTCCACCGCCCTGTTGAGCAAAAGGTGCAAACCCTCCATAGTTATTAAGAATAGAAAAGGGGACAAAGGGTCCCCTTGTCTCAGTCCCCACTTGATTTTGAACTCACCCGAACTGCATCCATTAATTAAAACTAAGGCATGAGCCGTTGTAATGCACTCTTCATCTATCTGATCCAAGTTCGGTTAAAACCGAATTTCTGAAGCATGTGCAACAAATAATCCCAGTCGACCGTGTCAAAGGCCTTCGCAAAATCCACATTGAGAATTAGAGCAGCCTTCTTAGACTTTTTAATGTTGTGGATAGCTTCGCTGGCTACCAAAATCCCTTCCAGAATCTGCCTACCTCCAATAAACGTTGTCTGGTTTTCAGAAATAATCTTGTGCATTACTTCTTTCATCCTTCGAGATAGCAGCTTAGAAAGCAGCTTGTATCCATAACATACAAGGGAAATCAGTCTGTAATGTTCAAGTAGGACTGGGTTGTTGATCTTTGGAATCAAAGTTATAAATGTGGAATTTAGTCCTTTGTATAGTCTGCCTGTCCTGTAAAACTCCTGCAAAAAAGCTATAAAGTCAGCCTTTAAGACTTCCCAATGCTTTTGTATGAAGTTGAAGTTGAAACCGTCAGGGCCCGGGCCCTTAGATTTCCCATATCTCCAGGTTGCGGCCTTTATTTCATCCTCCAAAAAGTCTTGTAAGTAGCTCATTATCCATCAAGGTGAGCGTTCGGGTAGCAGGTAAGTCCAGAGAGGTACGATTCCATTTTTCTGTATCATAGTGAGCAACAAAATGGTTGTTAATACCAGATTTGAGATTCTGAACTTCATCAATCCATCTAACATTCAGCTGAATCCCTCTGATTTTGTTTCTCCTAATGTTTCCTTTTACTCTCGTGTGAAAGAATCTAGTGTTGTTGTCACCTTCGCGGATCCATTGAGCTCTGGACTTTTGTTTGAGCATAGATTCCTTGTGAAGCAGTTAACGTTGCAGTGAATTCCATGTTTCATATTTAGGTTGCTTTTCCCCAATTGAAGGAATAATCTGCTCGACAACTCTATCCATAACATCTAGTTGATGTTTAAGATTTTCTATATTCATGTCTACCATGCCAAAGACTTGCTTGTTCCACAAACTTATCTTTATTCGTAAATTCCTCAGTTTCTCATATAGAACATATCCCCAGTGCCCATCAATGTCGAAGGCGGACCATTCATTCTTGACCAGATCCGCAAAACCAGGTTCCATCTCCCAGCAGTTCAATGATTTTAAGGCTTTAGGCCCCCAGTTTATATATTCTGTTTTAAGTATTATAGGGCGATGATCAGATAGTGCCCGTGCCAATCCCACCTGATAGATCTCAGGCTATTGTTCTAACCATGATTCAGATAGTAGGAAGCAATCCATCCTGCTGCAACATTCTCCACCACGGGAGATACAGGTGTGTCAAAATTGTTGTAATGGCAAATCAACCAGCTGTGTTCCATATATGAAATCATTAAATTCCCTTATCTCTGCAACATTATGCGATCCACTATTTTTTTCTCTCATCAGAGCATCTTACAGCATTGAAATCTCCAGCGATGCACCACTTTGCATTTGGATCCATGGTGATGATTTGAGCAATTTTTTTCCATACTTTCTTTTTGTAGCGAAATATGCAAGGAAGATAGACATTTAGTACCTTGATTGGTATTGAGTTCGTCCCCCCAGGTTCCTTCCATCCCTATAATGTTGTTCTCCATTCAAGAATTAGTTATCTGGAATACATCCTTATTTCACATGCTTAGTAGACCTCCAGAGCTTCCTACTGCTTCAACAGATCTCCAGTCAAGATCCTCGTATGGCCAAAGCTGTTTACACTTTCGAGTATTCATGTCCCGCAGTTTAGATTCTTGTATAAGTATCATATCAACACTGTGTTTTCTCACTAGATCACGAATTACAGCTTTCTTGGTTGGGTTACCGAGACCTCTGGAGTTGTATGAGATAATCCTCATTACTTAAACAGGTGAGCTGCTTGGTATTGCTATTTCTGGCTCAGGATGGATCCTCTGTTCTTCCTCTTTGTCAAATAGTCTTTCAAGTCGGTGAATAATGTCTGATCTGGGGGTATTTAGTGTAACTCCCAGATCTATCGCTAGATCAATTGCTTCATCTGCCTCCTTGTGTAGAGATAGTATGATCTCCCGGTTTCTGGTATCGATGTGCTCATGTATGTTCCTCGCAGACACACCTATATTCTATTCCATACTTACCTTGCGTCCTATATGGCCCGATGAAAGTTGGTTTAGCGGCGTGGGTTCTAGAACAGATGATGATTGGGGATGAGTCGGTGCAGAAACAAAGTCTGGTTGAGAGAATACAGCCTCAGTAGTAGATGATTCGAGAACATCGTCCATGTGAGCTACTAATTAGAATTATTAATAATGGTTTCCAGGCCGTCGGTTTTTTGTAATGGAGACCAACTCATGGGGCGTAGGCCCATTATCAGGTGTTGTTTAGCCAAGAGTTCAGTGAAGCTGCCTCGTTTAATTCGTCTGTGTGGCCCAAGTGCAAGCCCTTTGAGCATTATTGTCTTGCGGGCCAGTCATTGACTTTTCACACATTTCGGGATTCTGGCTGCAGTGGTTGGTTATTGCTAATTCTGATTCGCCCCCAATATCCTGGAGATGCTTCAGATATGGTGCTTCCAAAATCTCTTTTGTAATGTGCATTGATGGAGACTCTACACTGACATCCCCTGTTACTGCATTGGATTTTGACATTCCCGCCAAAACTAGAACCATCGCAGCGTTTACACATTCCTCCGCCGGAATATCAATACTCGCCGCCAGAACAGGCGCCTTTTCATGAATTACTAAAATTTTTGAATCCCATTTCTCACCTACTTTCTGTTTACCTTCTCGATATCCGTCTCTGGTTAGTTTAGGCCACTCTTCTTCAGTTGGGATATCCTTTCTAGGTATACGTAGCCAGCCTGCTTGACGGTTATCCTTCCGTCCATAAGTTTTCTGTTTTGTATTTCCTTCCTCTGATACATGAATGCTGAACCTTTCGGCCACTGAATCAATCTCCAACGTTTGGCAAATTTGGTCATGGGACGAAGTCAAAATCTGAGCTCATGCGAATTGCATTTCGCACTTATCTAATGTTTTCTCATCCAGCTTAAGTAGTACACCCAGTCGGGTCACAACCTCTTCAAAGAATTTTCAATACCAGAATTGTAATGGGGTACCTCGGATTTGTATCCGGGTTGTACGAGCTAGCTTTCTATTTACCAATTGCCATGGCCTCAGTGAGTGCAGACACATTTTTTCTGTTGTATCACTGTCATTCAATAGCTTTAGTTGGTCCTCCACTTAGCTCAGTTGCAACAGGACCTCCCCACCTTCCAGTCGAGTTGCTACACTGTCAAAATAACCTACTGAGAAAAGAATAGAGTTTATGTTGTTTATGTCTAGCATCAGACCAGGTTGCCCGATAAGGCATATTTGTAACCACTTCGATTCTTCTGGGTTTGGGGCAAATTTGATAACCAGGGATTCAGCAATCGGGTTTTGAGGAACAGAGGAGGCAGCATATCCTTCGGGAAAAGTGGTCTCCCTCAGGTCTTGTTCACCTTGCCCTTGTTGTTTATGTTGTCGCACATCCGCACTTACCAGATCTGCCTCTCTTCTAGCCATACTTACCCGTAGTTGAAAAGAACCCACTCGAATACTGTTTAATCATTCCAACAATTGTGGCCTAACTGAGTTCTTATGAAAGCGTACAAAACCAAATCGAGACCTCTGATGAGCTTCCTGAGGTGGTGTGTGGATATCAGTGAAATTGCCATAACCAGAGAATACTTGCCACATTTCTTTCTTTTGCCACATTGTTGGAAAATTCGTGAAATAGTATGACATTGAGTTTGATCTCATTTTTTGAATATGTGCTGGGATTTGCCGAGACAGGAGAATTCTTTTGGTCGGAGATGTAGGAAGATCTGTTTCATTCTCAGGTGTTTGATTACCTATATGGCGGACCACCGTCCAATCGGCCTCCGGAGGGTTAGTAGTTTCCCTTTTTCCCACTGAACTTTCAGGAACTTTATTAGAATCTAGTCCTGTAGCCGCATTCTGTAAGTACGCCGGGCTATGGTGATCCTCCATGATGACAGTCGAGCCACCAAGAGCAAAAGGTTTTTGTCCACAGTTATCCCTACCGGTGAGCTCACCCGATCGGTATAAAAAAATATAACTAATGCGGGCTCTCGGTCTATGTTCCGGCAGAAGAAGGAGACTGAGATGCCGGAGATTTTATTTCTACGGTGAAACGCTGTAGTAGAGAGGTTTTGCTACAGTAGAGAGCATTTGATTAAACAAGGATGTTTAAAAGATAAGATTAAACTTAGGCTTCAACATAGTTTGAAACTTTGGCACTTTACTTTTGTAAGATCATAAGGTAAGAGAAAATATTGTGTCAAACAAATGGTGTGTGTGTGTTTTGACTTTTGATAGATACGTGAAAAACTAAAACTTTCTTTAATTTAAATAGTACAGTAGAACCATAGATTATTTAATGGAGCAAAAAATAACACAGTGTCCACGCCACCTATTTATGGGCACTTTCATCTACCTTTGGAATTTTACAATTATCACCCAAATTTGGAATTTTATCACATATCTGTGTTTTTTGAAATTTTAATGATCATTTAATTAATGTGGCTAATGATATATATTATATTTCTATTTTATAATATCAAATCCATGCAGTAAATGCCTGTATTGTTTTGTCAATTCTTCTTACTATAAATTGTAGCTTATTGGGGTCAATAATTGTTTGTAATTAACACTCCCAGACCTATTCTAAGGGAGAATCCTTTCTTGATAGAAACCAGGGGCAGGGGCAAAGCCAAGGAAGTGCATACTAGCTTAACGGCGAAGTGTGCGACCTTAGATCTCAGGGTTTGCCTAGAGGTCGAGGGTTCGAGCTCACAGTGGGGAGAATTCGCTGTCATTCTGAGATTAGTCGGAGGGTCCAGTGGGTCTGAAGGATACTCTATATTGGTTGCCTTATCCTTGGGGCTCGCAGTAAGGCTTAAGGGGCAGGACACAAATTACCTGCAACGTGGGCCAGCGGCACAACTACCTATAAAAAAAAAGGAAGGACATGCCCCCTCACCTGTTGTTACAACGTCACAATTAGGATTAAAAAAATGAAGAGGGCAATGAACACTAACTGTAACTTACTAATTTTAGTCCCTTGTTGAAATATTGTTCTGATTTGGGAATTCAGCTTGCTCTGTACATTATTGTTGCTGGCAGTCTCTGCATATATATAAACTATGACTTTGATAGGCACAGACTGGAATTTCGTCGGACAAACAGCAAATGCTTAGTCTGGGGAAAAGCGCATATACAACTACAACTACAACTGGAGAGACAAAAACCAGCCTTATGCTGACATCTGGATGGTGGGGGCTTAGCTCGCCGTATCATTAACGTTCCTGAAGTATTGGATCCTTCTTCGGTCTGTGCCAGAACTATTTAACCACTTGCTGCATTATTTTTATGTGGCAATTCTTCTTGTCCAAAGAGAGAAAAGGGATGATGACCGACAGATGCAAAATGAAGTATGGCAAGTAATGGAAGTTGTATTGCGATCAGGATTGCGGATTGCTTTCATGGATTCAAATTCAAATGCTACTCCACAAAGTCTTATAAAATATAATGCTACTTCTGTGAGACTAGTAGGACTCCTGGCTGTTTGGTTTCCATGTTAGTGACTTAGCTTCAATTAATAAAGTTGTTAGAATTTATACATAAGACGCAGTGCATCCTGAATTGCAATGGAAATAACCTCATTGTATAATTTTAAAGGTAAGGTTACGTATATATAAACCTCAAATCTCAATTTAATTGAGAATATAGGGATAGGATGTGGTTGTGGTTACTGACTTGATGGCTCGCATACTAATTCTGATTTATTAACAATCAAAAAAATAATTCTGGCTTGTTTGACGATATCTTTTTGTTTGCTAGATATCTTGTTGGAGATGCACATAACTAATTTTCACAGGCATTATCATTCACCAGTTGAGCTGAAAATAAATGAATAATATTAAAGCAGCTCAACAAATATTAAAAAGCTACGAACATATTTGGGCTGGATCACCAAATTTATTAAAAAAGAAGTAGCTCAACAACAGCTAAAATAGGTGCGGAATAAATACATCCTTAAAAAAATGTTGCTCTCTTCATAGCGCCAGATACAGGAGAGACCACCAACAAAGAAAAATCTCCATAGAGAAATAATAGGCACTGAACAGACGCTAGATTGCCCACTATGCCAGGAAGAACCGAAAGACAAAAAATATATTATTCCAGAATGCAAACACAACAAAGCATTGTGGAAAAAAAAAAGTAAAGAATTGGTTAAAGATATCAACGGACAGCCCAAATTTGCCATTGGAAGAATTTATGGCACTTCCCCAGCAAGCACCAATCGAGAAAGATGGAAGATAATTTGGATAGCAATAACGTGACTACTTTGGAGTCTCCGAAACCAAGTAGACTTACAACAACATTGACTTGAATATGAATGAGTCACTCCACAAAATTCAGTTGGTTTAAGCAAAAGACAAATAACACAGTTCTGTTTGCTCCCTTAGAATTATTTAACCTATCACATGCATGATCGAATGTAATTAATTTTTGGTTGAGCGGTACACGAAGAGCAAACAACTTTGTAAAAACCTTTGTTATATATAAAATTTGGTTTATAAAAAAAAAATATTGACTGAGGAGAATAGTGGAGGATGCTATGAGTCTATATGGACTCGTGGCAAAAAGAAATCTCTCTCCCTCCCACAGCAGGAGCCAGAAATTACAAATTATTTTAGGGATCAAAAAAATGCATGTAAAAATGTATTTTTTCTTTAAAGAATTACAAATTATTTTTTTTTACAAAAACGGTGGGGGTTGCATGAACCCCACATGGACCCATTATTTCTGACACCCACACGGCCACACCCACGAGGCACCAACTCATCCCTATATTTTTAAAATGCAAAATTTAATTTGAATTTTTTTTAATATAGTTTCCCCATGTGTAATCGCATAAAATAAACGTAAAAGATAGGTTTATTAATTGGCTTTTATTGCTCTGTAAAAATTACAAAGAAACCAAATCAGTTTTCTTCCTGTTCTTGATGAGAAAAGAGAAAAGTGGAACACGGTTGTTTAATCTCGTTAAGGAAGAAGATAAAGTATTGTTCTAAACTTTCTTTGAGACTGATATTTTCCTTATATTTCATACATGAAAGTTACATGGTTTTTATACATCAAAATCCTCATTCTAGAGAATTCTTATCTGTTAGATCATATGGAGAATTCCAATGCTTATTATGGCGACACTGTTTTGGTAGGTTTATTGATGGAGATATTTCTGTAGGAATGTTCTAGAGTGTCGTCTTCCTTTTCTTCTGAAGTAGTAGCCATGTCCATTGATATAACTAATGGGTGTTTTGATATTTCTTGTGACTTGGGCTGAGAGTATGTTCGCACATTCATGTTCTGTGGGCTAACACACACACCGCAAATTGAGCGTGAGATAAAAAATCACGTGAAGTTTGGACCAAAAAAATTTAAATAATTCGCGTGGTAGACTTTTGGTGAAGAGGTCCGCAAGCTGAAATGATGTTGGTATGAACTACGTGCAAAGGGACCCACAACGAACCTATTCTTGAACAAAATGGTAGTCTAGTTCAACGTGTTTGGCCCTTTTGTGAGCAATATGATTTGTAGTGAGAAAAATAGCATTGCTATTGTCACAAAGAAGAACGGGTGGTGTAGATAAATGTACTCCAAGATCTTATAATAAATGTTTGAGCCATAAGACTTCAGCAGTAGTGGCAATAGCATGATACTCAGATTCACAACTGGAATGAGCAACCGTGGGTTGCTTTTAGCACTCCAAGAAACCAAGTTTCCTCCAAGGAATAAGGCAAAACCAGAAGTAGATCGGCGAGTGTCGGGACAGCCGGCCCAATCGACATCAGAATAAGCGATGATAGTACTGATATCAAATGAGGCATGAAAGCGAAGACCCATGGAAAGTGTGCCTTTGATGTAGCGAAGGATCCGTTTTACAGCTTGAAAATGAATGTCAGTTGATGCATGCATATGTTGACTTACGGAGTTGACTGTATAACAGATATCAGGCCGAGTGATAGTGAGATACTGTAAGGCGCCTACAAGAGACCGGTACAATGTGGGATCATGTAGAGGTTGGCCGTCAGATGAGAGATGTTGAGAGACCACCATGGGAATACCAACTGATTTAGTATCCAAGAGTTGAGCGCGTGCCAAAAGATCCCGTGCATACTTAAGTTGGCTGAGAAAAAAGCCATCTTCAGTCAGTGATGCTTCAAGACCAAGAAACAAGATCTGTAAGAGCAAATTCTTTGTATAACGGTTGAATAAAGCGATCAAGAAGGAGTTATGGCTTCCAGTGACAATGATGTCATCAACATAAAGCAGTAGATAGATAGTAGAAGAGTCTTTGAAGAATATGAACAAGGATGGGTCAGCATGACTGCATGAGAAACCAAGTGTGCTGAGAAATGTACTCAAGCGCTCAAATCATGCACGAGGAGCCTGTTTGAGACCATAAATTGCTTTCCTGAGACGACAGACATAATCTGGGCAAAGAGGATTGACATATCCAGGAGGTTGTTCCATGTAGACAGCTTCTGATAAGTATCCATTTAAAAAGGCATTTTTTACATCGAGCTGTCGAAGAGACCAGCCATGTGAAAGAGCTATAATAATAACTGTTCGTACAGTAGTCGCTTTAACAACTGGACTGAATGTGTCAAAATAGTCAATTTCAGGAATCTGAGTGAAACCGCGGGCGACTAAACAAGCTTTGAAACGTTGAATGGAACCATCTGAGTGATATTTAGTGCGTAAAACCCATTTTGAATCAACAACATTAGTATGAGAAGGGCGTGGGACAAGATCCCATGTGTGATTTTGTTGAAGAGCCTTAATTTCCTCATCCATGGCAGCAACCCAGGTTGGATGTTTCGTGGCAGACTTGAAGCCTCGAGGCTCCGTAGAAGTTAAGAGTGCTGGAAAAAATTTGGAAGGAAATATATCACAATGGTCAGCAATTATGCGAGGGCGAAAAATGCCAGCTTTGGCTCGGGTAATTATGGGATGAATATTGGTGGTTGGAGGGGAGATTGGTTGGGTAGAGGGGGAGGAGTCAGGGTTTGTAATCACAGGTGAGGGCATATGGGAAGGCATGGAAGAAGTAGGTATGGAGGAAGAAGAAGGTGGAGGAAATGTGGGACAAAGAGAACATGGTGTATGAGAGGTGGACTGAAGGTGTGATGGTGTGGAAGTGGAGGAGTTCGGCTAGTGGGTGTAGGCTCAAGAAATGTAGAGACATCCAAAGTATCAGTGGAGAGAGATGTGGAGGTTTCTTGAAAGGGAAATGAAGTGTCATCAAATTTAGCGTGTCGAGTAATGTAGAGACGGGAGGAAGTGAGATCAAAACAACGGAAGCCTTTATGAGTAGAACTGTAGCCGAGGAATACACATGGAACACTTCGAGGAGAAAACTTGTTTGGAACATAATCGCGTAGACAAGGAAAAACAGTACAACCAAATGAATGAAAATGATTGTAATTTGGAGAGATTTTATATAGAAGTTCAAAAGGCGATATACCTGAAAGAAGGGGGGATGGCAAACGGTTGATGATGTAAACCGCAGTACTGAACGCATCAACCCAGTATTTGAGAGGGGTATGGGAATGAAATAAAAGAGTGAGACCCATTTCTGTTATATGACGATGTTTTCTTTCAGCACGACCATTTTGTGAAGGAGTGTATGGGCACGACATCTGGTGATGAATACCGTGTGTTTGAAGATGAGATTGGAAACGATGACTGGTGAACTCAGCACCACCATCACTTTGGAAAACTTTAATGGAAAACGAAAGTTGCTTTTCAACAAAAGTATGAAAATGACAAAAGGATTCATAAAAATCAGATTTATGTTTTAAAGGATAAAACCAAGTAAATCGAGAATAATCATCAATAAAAATAACATAATAACGATAGCCATGTACTGATAAGATGGGAGATGGACCCCAAAGATCACAGTGAATTAAAGCAAGAGGTTGAGTAGTACGTTTATCATTGGATACAAAAGGAAGACGATGACTTTTAGCCTGTTGACAAGGAACACAAATATGGTTTGTAGGTGCTGGGGATGTTAACAAAATATGACCCTTTCGTCCTAAATATGATACAACAGAGGACGTTACATGGGCTAGTCTAGCATGCCAAATATCAAAGGAGTTGCGAGAGGGACAGGCCTGAAGAGAGGATAGAAGAGCTGGTATGCTGCATTCAAGTACATAAAGGCCTCCATCACGCCGGCCGGTGGCCACTACCTGTCCCGAATGACGACTCTGAACAATAAAATAATTATCAATAAATGTTATTGCAAGAAAAAAATCAGAAGTAAGTTTACTTATTGAAAGCAAATTTTTAGTGAGTTGAGGAACGACAAGAACATCTAATAAGGGTAAAGGGAAAGTGGAGGAGACAGTACCGGTATGAGTAATGGGTAACGGAGTGCCATTACCAACTACCACACAAGCCTTACCAGTGTAAGGAACAACATGATCCAGTGTTGATGGAGAAGGAGTCATGTGCGCAGATGCTCCAGTGTCCATGTACCAATCTGAGACAGAAGGATTGTATGGTGCAGAAAGTGGTTCAGAGGAGTTTGAAGGATTTCCAGAAAGATTTTCCAGGGAAGAAGGGGCAATGGAAGAAGAAAGTGGAATACTCCCAATTTGAAGAGATGAGTGTTGGACGGGATGAGCTTGTTGCTGTAAGGAAGGAGCTTGAGTGGAGAAATAATTTTGTCCCGTTGGAATAAGAGGCTGAACAGAGGAGTTGATAATGGGCCTGGGCTCAGGTGAAGAAAATGAAGCTGATGGGCCAGAAGATGGTTGGGATATAAATAATTTCGGCCCAGATGGAGAAGGCCCGATTGTTTGGGAATGAAAGTGGGCTTGGACGTGTGGGTTATGTTGAGGAGAAATGAGAGAATTAGAAGAGGGCCCAGGAGAAGAGAACACCAACGGGGCAGAAGTATGGTTGAGAAAGGGAACGGAAACACCATGGCCAAGCGATGGTGGAGCAACAGTGGCAAGATTTGCGTGTGCGGCTCGATTAAAGGTGAGAGAGGAGTATCTTTGGGGACAACTATCCGCATAATGCCCGTAATTTCGACAAATCTGACAGCGAGGTTCCCGTTGGCCTCGTCCACGGCCTCTTCCAGGCGTGAAATCGAATTGGGGTTGGGAAAGGAGAGGATGAGCAGATTGTGTTTGAGTTGTTTGAAAGGGTGGAGATTGCTGTTGCAGAGTGTGTGGTGGATAGAGAAAATTAGGTGGCGGCAGTGAGGGAGAAAATGGAGTTTGGTGATGAGAAGAGGTGGGAAAGTTTTGAGTAGGAATTGAGGAAGATGTAGCAGAAGGTTCAAGGTGAGGATGGGAGTTCGCAGGCTGTGAAGAAGGGGAATGGACCGAAGCTTGAAAAGCAATTGCAGAAGGTAGATGGCCGGGGACTGTGCGGTGGTATAGTGCCTGAAAGTTTTCAGCTCTAGCAATAAGATCTCGGACAGAGGGAAGGGGGTCTTGGGAGAGTTGTGAGCCCGCAAACGCTGCAAAGTCGGGGCCAAGACCGCGAAGAAACCAGTGACTCTGATCCAATGTAGCAACTGGTCGGCCGAGAGCTGCAAGTCGCTCACAGAGAGTGAGAAAATGCCTGGCATATTCTTTGACAGTGAGATTGTTGCGTTGAAGCTGCTGGAGGTCATCTCTCAGGCTGAGTTCGTTGCTGACTCCGGATCCACTGTATTCCTGCTCAAGAGTTGTCCACACTTCTCTTGTGGTGATTTTACCAGCTATCAGACTATAAGCTTCATCATTCAAGGAAGAAATTAGAAGAGAAAGCAACTGTTGATCAATATTGTGCCAAGTCTGATAATCCGGATTAGACTTTGTTGAATCTGATGGAAGAGTGGCTGATGGTTCAGGTATGGAACCATCCAAATACCCAAAAAAACCGTGCCTTTGAAGAAGTAGACTTATTTGTGTGCGCCAGAATCTGTAGTTGGAAGCAGTTAGTTTACAGGTGACTAAATGGGAGAACTCGGAGTAATTAAGGGAGATGGATGGTGAGTCAGCCATTAGAGAAAGTGATAGAGAACACAGGGTAAGAACTGCTGGTAAAAACAGAGGATCTTAGTTGAGCGGTGAAGCCATGAATCGCTCTGATACCATGATGAGAAAAAGTGAAAAGTG
>JAOWBN010222909.1:0-13092 GCA_028565015.1 Pinguicula moranensis | reverse complement strand
GGTATTACAATCACATAACCCGTTACTGTTGACATATTTCTCCATATTTCCAATCCCTCAAATTATGTGTGGATTGAAAAATGGCCGAGTAATAGGGTATCGCGTCTTCTAAAATGCCCATCATTTGGTCAAGTATTTATATCAAAATGTCATCCCTTATATATTGCCCTTCCTAGTCCAGATTGCCTATTCGATTCTCAGCCTCCCGCTTCATCTCCTCTAAAGAACTTCATTCGTCTTCCCAATTTCGCCGCTCTACATCTCCCGTTGTTGAGTTTAGTCGTCTTCCATCTTCCACCACAGTACTTCACCTACTATTTTCGAACTTCTCTACTGTCTGCATTTAGCCCTAGACGAAAAGTCTGAAAAGGTAACCTTTCTTTAAGGTTTAACAAGATGTATTGCACAACTTGTGTTGTGAATTCATGTTCTTATTTGCAGGTTTCTTAGATCTAATGTTTGCTCTAAGGTAACTTCTACTACCCCACGGATTTGGGTGTGAAAATAGGGTTTCAACTTTCGTGCATTTTTTGTTTTACTTTTTTCCTATAATATGCTATGTGACTTCCGTGGATTGGTTTATGTATTTGGATTGTCTTTTTCATAGCTCCATGAATCCTAGACAAATACTTGCCTTCTTCATTTTGTTCAGGATTTGTATGTTGGTCATTATTGGATTTGTAAGGCAAGAGACGCATGAGAAAGACAAATGGAAATGAAACCGCAGTTCCCCACAAAGTACTTGATTCTTGATAAAATATTTGAGCAAATGACATTTTTGGAACGACTAACACAAGCGAGCAACCGAGATTGCTTCCACAATCTCAGGATGCACAAGGCCGTCTTTATTAAGCTGTGTAGGGTCTTGAGATTTGAGGGTGGGCTAACGGACAATAAATACGTTGCAGTTCAGGAGAAGACAATCATTTTTCTCCGTACATTAGCACACACCAGAAGAACAGGACACTTTAAATGAAATTTCAAAGGAGTTGCCAAACAATAAGTGTTACTTTCTAGAAGGTGGTAAACATTGTTCTAAAACTGAAGTACATATTCCTAGTTGCCACTACAACTATTTCTTTGGACTGCAGTGACAGTGGTGGAGTTGTTTCCTGGTAATCATAATGCAAACTGTGTAATTGAGCATCGCTTATAGTATAACCCATATTTACAAATCATTTTTTTCCTACCCAAGGGATGCATGGGTGCTTTGGACGGTACATACATACCAATCCATTTACCAGCTGAAGACCAGCCTAGGTACAACACTAGGAAAGGTACATTGACAACTAACATGCTCGGGGTTTGTGAAACTAGTGATAGATTTGTGTATATGCTCGCGGGTTGGGAAGATTTGGCTGTTGATTCGCGTGTTCTAAGGAATGCTTTGACCAAGGCTATGGGACTCAAGATTCCGAAGGGTATGTTTATTTTTTGTTGATACAATAGGCAGTTTTAAATACACATTGATATATGCTGATATGCTTGCAAGTTGTTACTATTTGTGTGATGGCGGGTACTTAAAAGAATGGGGTCCCGGACAGAGAAGACCCAAGAACCCTTAAGAGATATTAAATATGCGACATGCCTCTGTCAAAAATATCATAGAGAAAGCATTAGACATTTTAAAGAATTGGTTTGCGGTGTTGCGAAGTGCGACATTCTACTCCATTAGAAAACAAACAAAAATAATGCTAGCTTGATCTCTGTTACACAACTTTATCATGGACATCATGCCGAATGATCCACTACTTGTTAGTGAGGTGATGCTAGAAGAGCCTCAAAGTTCTATAGTAGATAACTAAGAGTCTTACATTCAAACTCCTCAAACGTCCCCAGAGTAGACTCAAAAGCATGATAACATGGCAACTGAACTGTGGGCAGCATATGATGAATCTCAGTCTGCATCTATATCACCAGAGGTGTGATATATATGTGTTAGTGTTTGTGTAATGCGATGGGTTTTGATGTGTGAACATTTATAACATTTGTGTTCTATTGTTTGATGTTTGAAGTTTCTGTCTTTTTGTGATTATTCTTGCGTGAAGTAATGTGGCATATAAGCCCCTATATATGAGAACATCAGTTGGTTCATTTTAGTTGTGAACGTGTTTATTTCTTTCTATATTTCCATTGTATGACACATGATGAGGAATGCTGAAAATAACAACCTTGATTGATCGCGAGATGCAACAGACACACAACAACCAGTCTACTGAGAATCTCCTGGATTATAACTGAAGAATAAGGGAAGAAAACTTTTCAATAACCTAGTTTCAAGTGGAAGGCGGTCTCCGTACTTTAAGACCACCAAATAGCTCCCCTGCCAGAAAGCTATACTTCACCCTTGATGAGGAAAGGGCGATGATCACAGCATGCAGAGAACTGGCTCTGGAAGGATATAAAGTTGGGTCATGCTGGAAGAAGGGATTCCACCATAGGTGTACAGCCCGAATAAAGCAGCTGGTAAAGGGAAGCAAAGCCCAAGAAAAAAACATAGAAAATAAGCTTCATGTATGGAGAATTCAATGGTCAATCTTAAGTAAATTTGTTAGCCAAAATGGGACAGCTATTGACCCGGAGACTCACTCCTCAACTGTCGACAACTCGAATCTCTGGAACTAGTTGCTAAGAGTATGTATATGTGTAACTACGATCTCTGGAATTTGTTACCTAATGAGCAATTATTTCTCCAATTCGTAGATGGATCCAAAATTTGCTTAGATCAAGGAGAAAAACTTTCCAACAACTGGTTCAAGAATTTCTGAAAGCATCGTGCCCAAGGTAGTATCTATTACAACAATTCCACAACAACAGCTGAGGATGAATTGTTGCTTGATCACAACGTGTCTTGTGATGAGAATGAGGTCAATGGTGGATATGATGTACAGGAGTTGACAACACCTGTGTCTACAGCACAGCCGTCAGTTCCCGCACTAAGAGCCCCTAAACAGGAGAAGAAAATACTGGGGTAGCATCTTAAGTTAATAGTTTCGGCGAGCAAGCAAGTTATAGCATCTTATCATTCGAGGTCTGGATAGTGAGGGGCAGAAACATGCTAACTGAGATGACTATTCCTACCAATAACATCGAAGCACATAAGAAGAAGGACGCATTTATATTTGAGACCCTGGAGGATTTCCCAAGAATTTAATATGAGCGGCAACTACTTATGGTAGAACACCTCATGTAGGACCATACAACGTTTGTGGTTTTGAAGATTCAGAGTCGTGCTAAATGAGAGAAACAAATGAAGATTGTATTGAAGAGTAAGTTGGGTTCCATGAATGTTGGGAACTAAGTCTTCGTACGTTTGGAACATATATTACGTTGATAACACTTGGCCTTAAATTTATTTCAGACATTAATATCGGACCTACGTATGTAATAGGATCTGTTACTATTAAATACTAGCTGGAAACATTCGTAGAGATTGTATTTAATACGTTCTGGTACTAAAATCCATGGCAGATGGAAGCATTCCTAGAGATTGTATTTAATACGATTTGGTACAAAAATCAAAGGCAAGTGGCAACATCCCTATAGAATCTATGGTTGTTGTCTGGATGGCAAACAAGTTGAAGTTAATACAATCTGGTCTTACATTCCATAGCAGATGGAAACATTCCTGTACCGAGATAGAGAAAGACAACATTTAACTCATAAAGACAAAACCAGTTATACAAAATCATAATTAAGATCAATTTAGAATAAAGTTATGGCTGTTCCATAATAATGTATACGATCGCTTGCAGATACTATGAAATATATCGAAAAATGCAAAAGACAACATTTCACTTATCAAAAAAGGATTATATTATTTCTCACAAAAGGCATTGGATGGAGATGCCCTACCTCAATCTACATCATTTAGCCCTCCTTTGTGGTCGATGTCAGACAAAACCTGTTCCTGAAATGAAGGATGAGCAAATATTAACAAATATTTAACACTAATGAATCGTCACAGGAGACATTAACTTACCACAACATCCGACTCTGGTTTGGGGTCACTGCTAGTAGCATATGGGTTCACAGGAGGAAGCTCAATGGTCATGGGATCGTCTATACGATCAGGTGCAGAAAATTATAATGTACACAGTGTTTCGTACTCCTAATCATGATAGCGGTATTGGTGCATGAGTGCCATAAGGTTTTTCAAAAAGTACATTTTAGTACCTAGATTGTGTACCCTCACCAAAGCCGAAGTATATGTGGTCACTATCTAGATGGCAAGAGTATTTCCATCCAGAGTGGCTGAGACTGGTGGAGAGTAAATGAAAATCATACCACAAACGGCTGTTGAGGCTGGTGGTGAGGCCGAAGTGGAGGCCCGTGGGAATCCTAGTGAGGAGGCCGAAGGGGAGACCGGTGATTTTGAATCATCTATGACTATGGTATTTTGTAATGTGCCAGAAGATTCCAGTTCGTAATAGCCTATTTGTGGGACGAAAGGGAGGAGTATGCGCAGGCTAGACGACGTCGGTGTGTTGAGGCGTCGATGAAAGGGAGGAGTATTCCCCATTTTGACTAGCGGAGAAAGGCAACGTCGAAGCGTATGTTTAGAGAGATATTGTAGGAATCGAGAGAAATTAAATCACGACAACCATGGCTAGGGTTTTGGTCATTTTTTATATACGTTAAACAAGGGGCAAATGATCATTTGAGGTGTATTTTATGGTATGGCAATATTATTATGATTTTAATACACACACCGTGAAATGGTGTGTACCAAAGGGACACATGATTACTCAATCCTACACGACCACACTAGTTATGCCCAAAGCAGGATGAATACTATAACGCTAATAAACTGGCCCTCACAGTATTATGCTTAGGAGAGGTGTGAGACCTTTTAGGTTTTAGAATGAGTTTAGGAACAAAAAGGTTTGAATACCAAAACTAAGATGTATGTTTGGTCACGAGTGTGTGGCTCGGTTTGTGGTGATATTTTTTCAGATGCATGAGGAGTGAATCCATAAGGGTAAAAGAAATACGAGAAGAGAGGATGGGTCATTGCCAAATCTCCGAAGGTGTATGTGATTGTATGCTCAAGGTGGAGACATAATGCACCTCACAAGTAGAGGTCAGTAAACGGGCATGGCTAAACATGCCCGACCCATCTAACCCATGAGAAACGGGTTCACGGTCACCCCACCTATTTCATTAATAGGCGGCGACGGTATCCAATAGGTCAGCCTGCCTGTTAATTTCACTGTGCGGTTCAAAAGTTGAACCTGCGGGTAAACCCGCCCCGCCCTTTTAATTTGACGCATAATAGACACCGGTTTTTTAGACTTGTTCATTCGTCATTCTTCAATCTTCCTTCTCTTCCAGCAATTCTAGACTTCCAATTCGATTTCAAGTTCAAGTACAAGTTTGGATCGGACTTCCACGATTCCAATCCAGTTCAAGTACAAGGTTCGATTTGGGGATTAGCTTTAGGATTAAATTTTTGGATTAGGTTTAGCCGTTTAGCGTTCGGATTTTGTGGATAATGTTTCTGATTTTGCTAACAACAATTTCAAGTTCTAGTTTCGCTAACAACAATTTCAATTTCGTTTAGGATTCATCAATTTCTATTTCGAATTTTGGATTTTGGATTTCATCAAGTCTTCTTCGGTTCTTCAGGCTACGCTACGGGAATTAAAGTTTACCCTTTTGTTTATCTTTGTTGACTTTTGTGTTTATTGAGATTACAAATGTGTTCTTTTGTGTTAAACGAAAGCAGAGTGGTTTGCTTGGACTTTTTGTGTGTATTGAAATCATCTCATTTTTTTTCAGTTATTTGAATTTCTTTATGAAAGCAGAGTGTTAAACGAGATGTATTCTTTTGTAGAGGGAGATGGTTCCTTAATTTTAGTTGCTTCATGTTTGAGTGAAATAGCTTCTTCTTTATCTTTATCTTCATCTTCAGTTGCTATAGGAAGAACAAATATTGCTTCTTTTATTTTCCCAGCTGTTTTGAAAACTGCATAATATTTTAAAGAAAAATATGCATTCAGCACATTCATTGAGCAAACTGAGAAAAATCATCTGTGCAAAGCACCATGTGATTAACAATCTTTGATGCAAAATCGCTTCACCTTCAGAGAAAATCCTTATGATTTATGAATTTGAGAAACATTTCATAATTCATTTACAAAATGATACTTGTTAAGAATCTGAATTGCATAATTTGAAAGGCATTGCATTTTGCATTTTTCATAATGTTTCTCAAACAGATCATAATTTGACAAACATTTCATAATTTGAAAAAGCATTGAATTACGCATTTTTCAGAATTTGAATTTCCTTATGATTTATGAATTTAAGAAACATTTAATAATTCATTTTTCAAAATCTAAATTTTCAATACAAGTTTCATTTTTCAGAATTTGAAATTACAAATGTTATTAATCCATTGATCTATGAATGATACTTGTTAACTTTGACACTATATTAAATATCTCTTGCATATTTGATAGCATCATTGATACTTGATAGGTTGGACTTTACAGAATTTGAGTTTCCTGTTCTAATTGTTTTTCCCAAACTGAATGTATGTGTTTAGTTTAGAAAATGGCTGATATGCATGAGCATGATATTCTTCGAGAAGAAAAAGTTGATGCGTTTTGATTGAATTCTGCAGACCCTTATACACAAAGCAGCACTATGACAGGTACCTCTAAGAAAGGCAAGAAACTCACGTCTAATGTGTGGAATCATTTTGAGAGGTACCAAAAGGTTATTGATGGCGAAACAGTTCGAAGAGAAAAATGTAACTATTGCAAAAATGAGTATAATGTGAACACGACAATTGGTGGGACTGGCAGGTTGAAAAGGCACATCACCAAGTGTAGATTTAAGCATGGTGGTGTACAAACCAGCCAACCAACACTACATTTCACTATTGAGGGCAAGGTGATCGCGTGGCATTACGATCCTAAGGTATGACGGGAATCCTTGGTGCAGTTGACTGCTGTTTGTGTGACTTGCCAATCAACTTTGGAGATTATTCTACTAATGAGAAGCATATTAAAAAATCCTTCAACCCCTCCTTCCAAACAATTAGTGCACGCACAATTTGGCATGACATCAAAGAATATTTTGAGAAATATGTTGCTGAAATGAAAGTCGTGTTCATTGCTTCGCAGTATTGTGTTGCCTTGACGTTTGATATATGGGATTCTAGAGCTCATCTAGATTATTGCAGCATAGTGGCACATTATATTGACCCTAGCTGGAATTTATAGAAACAAATCATTGGTTTCAAATTGGTTGAGAGGCACACAGGTGAGATCATTGCAGAGAGTATCTTGGAGGTACTCAATGATGAGATCCACACAACACCACTAGCCAAGGGAAGTGATCCACCACAAGAGAAGTACATGAAGACCAATGGCACGACCATTGGAGATCCTACCCAACATGAAGGCGTCACAGATGGCAAGAGGGTGACCGAAAATCCATTACATTGGCCACAAGGGCCTATGACTAGATCACGTGCAAAGAGATTCGAAGATAGTCTCATGGGCTTGATACAAAAACTTGGACATGAAATTACATTTCATGATGACATTGGCCCAACTTTGGTACATCTAATTGGGCCAATGGACAACTTACTTGGCTCAAGAGGCTTGGCCTCATTAGAGTTCGACCAAGCACTCCCGCCTTGTGATCCACACGACCCCATTACACCAACCATCATTTATCAAGCCAAGGAAGTGAAGGCCAGGGTCAAAGAGTGTCATTAAGAGGTAGTTGGAAGGTCTTTCTCATCTCTTATATAGGTGAAGGGTTAAAGACTCGACAAATATTTGGTCATAGATCCAAAGGTTTGAATCAACATTGATTCTTTGGTATAATCACAAGTTGATTAGGTTCATATCACTATGTAAGTTGCTGGAAAAAGATGCAATGTTTGAGTTTGAAGATAATTGTTTAAACATATTCAATTTCTTGAAATATAAGTTGACCACTACACCTATCACTGATACAACTTACTGGAGTAAACCATTTGAAATCATGTCTAAAGCAAGTGACTACACAGTAGGAGCAATTATTGGCCTGATGAAAAGAAAAGTATTCAACTCAATTTACTACGGAAGTAGAACATTGAATGCATCTGAAATCAACCATGCCAACATAGAAAAGGAGTTGTTAGCCATGGTGTTTGCATTTAACAATTTCAGACCCTACATTTTGGGAAGTAAAGTAGTAGTGTATACTGATCATTCTGCTATTTATATATCTCTTGTTGAAACAGGATGCTAAGCCAAGGTTGATCAGATGGATTTTGCTCCTACAAGAGTTTGATATTGAAATAAAAGATTAGAAGGAATTTGAAAATGTAGTGGCTAATCATCTATCACCCCTAGAAAACATTACAAACGGTGACATGCACAGTATACCGATCAATAATTCCTTTCAAGGTGAAAGACTGTTGGCTGTCCAAGGAAGTACAAAGCCGTGGTTTGCAGATATTGCAAATTATCTTGCTTGCAGGATTATTCCATATGCATCATCATGGCAACAAAAGAAGAGATTTTTCTCCCAAGTTAAGTCATATTTGTGGGATGAACCTGTATTGTAGAAATAATGCTTAGATCAAGTAATTCGCATATATGTTCAAAAAGAACAAAATGCACTCTATTTTAACTCACTACCATGCACTGGAATTTGGGGACACTTTGGAGGCAAAAGGACTGCAGCCAAAGTATTGCAGAGTGGAATCTACTGGCCTACATTATTCATAGATGCACAAGTGTTTGTGACCAAGTGTGACAGACGCCGAAGAATGGCCCAAATCTAAAAGAGGAATGAAATGCCTCAGAAAAATGTGTTGGAAATTGAGGTCTTTGATGTATGGGGACCCGATTTAATAGGGTCATTTTCTCTTTATGTGGAGGCGAAAGTGTATATTAGTGCAGTGGATTATTTCTCCAAATGGGTTGAGGCAATAGTCACACCCTCTAGTGATGTCGCTGTAGTGCTGAAATTTCTGTGCAAAAATATATTTTCAAGATTTGGCACACATATGCATTGTCAGTGATGGAGGATCACACTTCTACAACAAAAGTCTTTGAATCATTGCTGAGGAAATATGGAGTTCGGCATCGTACTTCTAATACGAACCTAGCCAATCGTGTGACTAGACCTAATATCTTAGGTTGGTTGGTCGAGACGGACATATAAGCAAGCTATCGAGAACTTGACCAATCACCTATAAAAAGGTGAGAACCAAGCCTACAATGCGTTTCTAAAGAAAGACGTCACTAAACCTGAAACGAAAAGTATAGAGAAGTCAAAAACTACTTGAAGGACGATGAGACAATGTCTTACAAGCTTGAATCTGCATACAAAATTCACTGCACTATTCTACTCAACTTTGGCCTTTATATAGACTACAAGTTCGACTTTATTGTTGTCTCTAAGTCTAAGAAAGCTTAGTAAATTGTGTGCCTTGAAATCACACATGAATTAAGTGTCCATTGACCGAAATGTGGCTGTTATCCTTAGATTTGGACATGGCTTAGTACAAGTTCGTTCAATTGTCCTTCCAAGTTGCACAAGTCCTTCAAGCTTCCTCATAAATGGGGCTTTGACTGGGACTTTCTACCATGATTGACTCGGATTCTAGGAGCTGTCATTAATGTACCATGTTGTCTATGCACGGTCTTCCACCTGGCTTGGCACAAAGTGTTGGAAAACTTTAGAGTCCCATGTTGACCGTGTTTCCATGAGCTCGAACGATTGTTGTGCGGATGGGCACTGGCTAGGACGCAGCAAGCTGTCGCCATTATTTTATTCACCATGAGATCGATCAAATGGTGTGATTATCAAGCCAGTTACGGAAGTCCTAGTTGAGTATCGCGTGCAGTTGGCCATTCGAATGATATTTCCCCTGCTGCCCGCTTCCCTTCGAATGGCGATATCTCAATTGCACCTGCTCGCTCAGCCGATAGTGCCCCTAGCACTTGCATTCCTCTAACCGACAGTATCTTGAGAGTGCATGTCTGCTTGACCGACAATATCATGGTTGTGCGCGCCTGCTTACGCATCAGAGCCTATAAACTCCCTGCCTCAACCGGGGGTAGGGAAGGACAAATCACAACATTCTCTCCTCCTTGGAAAGGATTTGTCCTCAAATCCGATCCTTGTTTGGTCCCTTCTGTTGCATCTTCAACCAAGGCCAACTATGTTGGCCAGTGATTGCTCCTTATGAAATCAGGTAGCTAGAGGTTTATCTTTTTGGCGTACCACCCTTGCACCTGTAAGAATAAAACTGTCGTTCGACAATAAGCCTAAGTTCAATAAAAGCTCGAGGTTAGCCAAAGAACCCTTTGCACTGATCCTTCTAGGCGACCAAGCACTCTAGTTTCTCCTTCCCCTTCTTTCTTTTCTTTAATTCTTCACCCGGCCCACACTCATTCCCTTTTTCACCGTCTCTTACTTTCTCCTTATTGTTCTTCTCTCGCAAGTTCAATTGATTGTCATATACTTGCATCGGTGTGAGTGGCACCAAAGTGATTGTCTTACACTTTGCACAAGCAAGTATATGTTCGTGTGACCGTCGTGCATAGCCCGGACATCAAAGTATCAAAGTCTCCCAAGCAGTATGTGACATGTGCCCATCGGGACTACATCGCATAGCACGTGATCCTCGTATGAACCGATGGACAAGGTTATGTGTACTTGGTTGGTCACCTTGACTTTTCCACAATTGTTCACCCAACACAGCTTGTATGGCCTTGGGTGCCGGATGGCGTCCAACCCGAGTTTGTACACCATATAAGCACTCGCCACATTTGCGTTGCTCCCTTAGTCCACAATGACACTGCGCATCGTGCCTAGGACGTGGCATCTAGTATAGAACAAGTTTTCCCTCTGGCTCGAGTCAATTTCCTCCGCACTGGTGCTAAGTGCTTGTTGGGCTACTAAAAGGTCACTCACCACAGCATCATGCTCTTCATCATGGCCCTCGGCCTCTTCTTCTTTCTCCTCATCAGTCTCGTACCCTCCTTGGTAGTTGAGCACCATAACTCTCTTGTTTAGGCATTGGGTCGCGATGTGGCTGACTCCTTGGCACCTAAAACATTTTATGTCTCGATGACGGGTAGGAATGTTGGTATCGATAGGGGTCACGGTTTTGGCCTTGGCATCCTTGGATGCCTCGGGTACAACCTCCTCAATTGTGGATGAACACATCTTGAATGAGCTCGTGGAGGATGTGGTCATTCCCTTCTGCGTGCTCCTTCTCTTGATCTGTTCTTCCACCTTAATGGCTTGGTAGAGCATGTCGGTGATTTCAACATAGTATTGGAGCTCTACCACGTCGGCCCTCTCTATATTTCGGCCATTAAGGAACCATGCCATGGTTGCCACCCTGTCCTCCTCGACATTGGCTCGGATCATGGCGATTTCCATCTCCATGTAGTACGTTTCCACAATCTTTGAACCCTGCTTTAGTCCCTGCAGTTTTTTATAAAGGCTACAAAAATAATGCTTAGGGATGAATCGTTTCTCATCAAGGTCTTAATCTTAGCCCATGTCTCGACCGTAGAATCACCATATCTTCTTCGGGATGTCACCACCTTATCCCAGTAGATGATAGCATAGTCGCAGAATTCAATGGCGACCATCCTCAACTTCTCCCGCTCTGTGTAATGGTGACGATCGAACACCGTTTATACCTTTTTCTCGCACTCGAGGTACAGCATTATATCGGTCTTGCTTTTGAAGGATGACACTTTTACCTTGACGTTGCAATGGTCGTTGTCCCGGTCTCTTATTGGTGGCTCGTCCCTCCATGTTTGCGGCATGCGCCTTGGTCCCTGAGGTGCAAAACCAAGACCTACTCGCTCCCCCCGGCCTCGTGGCTCACAAAGCCTTCATCTATATCTGACCATACCTCATCTTCACCATATTGGCCACGGTTATGGATTGCTTGCGGCAGATCTCGAGCTGCCAAGCGTCTCACCTCCTCCATGAGTTACCCCATCTGAGCCGCCAGAGCCTCCATCATGTGCTCTTGGTTTGTTGGCCGATACACTTCCTGCCCCTTTCCGGCAATCTAAACACTTCGCAAGAAAAAATGGGTTAGGAAGTGATCTCTTGTTGATTCGTTTCCTCTTCTTCGGCCAAGAGAGGAACCACTTTTATATGCAACTTTTTTTTTTAATTTTCTTTGGCCTAGTCCCCTTGCTCTTGACATGGCCGAATATTTTTTTTTATTTTGAAACAGCAAGGCAATACAACAAAAAAATAAAGATAACTTCTACCACACGAGAAGTTTACTCGTCGGCTATAGAGCCGAGAACCAACAACATCAAGGGTAGCCCAATGTGCTCAAAACTATACTTTGATACCAAATAATACAAAACTAGCCAACCGTGTGACTAGACCCAATATCTTAGGTTGGAATGTCGATATGGATCTATGAGAAAGCTGTCGAGAACTGGATTGGTCATCTATAAACAAATGGGAACCAAGCCTAAAGTTCATTTCTAAGGAAAGACGCCACTAAACTTGAAACAAAAAGTTTAGATAAGTTTAAAGTTTTTGAAGGACGACGAGACAATGTCTCACAATCTACAAGCTGCATACAAAATTCACTGCCCTATTCTACTCGACTTTGGCCTTTTTATAGACTACAAGTTCGACTTTATTGTTGTCCCTACATCTAAGAAAGCTTAGTAAATTGTATGCCTTGAAATCACACACATATTAAATGTCCCTTGACCAAAATGTGACTGTTCTCCTTGGACTTGGACATGGCTCAATCCATGTCGCTCAATTGCCCTTCCAAGTTGCACAAGCCCTTCAAGCTTCCTCATAAATGGGGTTGTGACTGGGACTTTCCACCTAGCTTAGCTCAGATTATGGGCACTGTCATTAAGGCACCGTGTTGACTGTGCATGGTCTTCCACCTAGCTTGGCACAAAATGTTGGTAAACTTTAGTGCCCCATGTTGACCGGGCTGCCATGAGCTCAAACGGTCCTTCTGCGGTTGGGCGCGGGCTAGGACGCAACAATTTCTCGCCAGTCTTGTATGCATCACGAGCTCGGTCAAATAGTGTCATCATCTGGCCCTTGTGCAGAAGTTGTAGTTGG
>JAOWBN010222898.1:0-13092 GCA_028565015.1 Pinguicula moranensis | reverse complement strand
GTATAAGATTGACTCAAGTCGACCTGTACTTGAGCATCTTCGTATTTTGAGTACTATGTTGCGTGATCTCAATGCTGGAGGGATCAAAATTTCTGAGTTTGAACAGGTTAATAATGTGATACGTGCACTGCCTGATGAAAGGGAGGACAGACGATGGACCCTTTCAAAACTCTGATGTCTCATGACATGAACATCACAACCTTTGCTGCCATAGCAAAGCATGTTGAGGTGGAGGATGAAACCTTACGGGCTTCAGCATCCTCAGCTAAAGTTTTTGCAACTCACGGGAAAAACCCTAAGAGGAACAAAAGGTCTGGCAAGCCAACAAAGAAAACTCAGAAACCCCCATAGAGAAATAAAATAGCTAAAACACAGAAGGCAAGCAGCTGCAAGAACATGGCACGTGTGAAGTGCTACAATTGCGAAAAGAAAGATCATTTTTCCTGGGAGTGTTCTGAGCCAAAAAAGGTACATTTCGCTCCCACCAATCCCAGTTTATACATTTGCTCTCATGCATTAGTTGCTAATTCTTTTCCTAAATGGATTATGGATTCAGGAGCGAGCCAACACGTAGTCAATGACCGTGATGGTTTTGTCGAGTTTCATCGATGTGTCTCCGGAACACGAAGCATAAGAATAGGAAACAGTAGTAAGGAGTATGTCATTGGAATTGGCACTTACAAACTACAGCTTCGTAATAGCAACACAATGCTGTTACACGACACAATTTATGTGCCGAGAGTCCGTTGTTCTTTAGTTTCTGTTGTTGCTATGCTGCGTTTGGATTTTTCATTTAATTTCAGTCCTGAAAAACTGAGTATCATGTACGACGATGATTTATTTGGTCATGGCTTGTATAAACATGGTTTTTGTGTTCTTGATTTGGATGATATTTTTGATGATGCATCCCTTGCCTTAGTTTCCGATACAAATTTTGATTCTGAATCTATTAAATAGCATGCAAGACTTGGTCATATCGGCCAAGATAGGTTGATTAGACTTGCTAAGTGTGGTCTATTAAACCAACTCACTAAGGCTACATTGCCTGTGTGTGAACCTTTCTTAGCGGGCAAGGCTAGCAAGAAGCCTTTCGGTAAAGCTTATCGAGCATCAAGTCCATTGGAATTAATTCATTCCGACATTTGCGGACCCATGAGCGTGAAAGCATGCCATGGAGCTTCTTATTTCATCACCTTCATAGATGACTATTCACGTTTCGGATACGTGTATTTGTTGTCTAATCATTACGAAGCACTTGATATGTTTAAGCTCTATGTAACTGAAGTAGAGAACCACTTTGATAGAAGAGTTAAGATTCTTTGAACCGACCACGGTCGTGAATACCTTTCTGATCTGTTCAGAGGGTATTGTGATGAAAAGGTCATAATAAGGCAACTTATAATTCCTTATAACCCGCAGCAAAATGGTGTTGCAGAACGTAGGAATCGTACTCTGCTTGATATGGTTAGGTCAATGATGGCGCAAACCAACCAATCCATTAATTTTTTGGGAGACGCGTTGCTCACGGCAACATACATCCTCAATCGAGTTCCAAGCAAGAGAGTGCCCACAACTCAATATGAGTTATGGAATGAAAGAAAGCAAAACTTGAACCATATGCGACCATGGGGTGCGGCAGGCTATGTGCATAACCAAAATCATGAGCATGGCAAACTTGATACAAGAGCAACCAAGAAGGTGTTTATTCGTTACCACGAACTTTCAAAAGGATATGTAATGTTCGGAGAACACCCGAATGGTGGCATGACTGAAATTGACAATCGAAATATCGAATTCCTTGAGGATAAGTTCCCAACTATCGGAGAAATAAAACAGGATGGTCAGTTGTATGAGTTACAACAATATTCATCACTATCTCTAGGTGTGGGGGAGAATATGTTTCAATTCACCCAAAATAGTGTAGTATCACCATTTCAAAAGAGGAAATTGCCACATGAAAGAGAGGTAAGTCCTCCAAATGAGGGTCAACATGATAGAGAGGTTAGTCCTCAAATTCTCACGCAAAACGAGATTCGTTCTCTAAATGATAATGCGACCACGATCCAAGAGGCTAGTGGGAGCAGACCCTCACAAAGGCAAGACAAAAATCTTGTTATTCGAAGAAGTGAACGCGGACGAATTCCTCGACGATACTTTCAGATCGAGGAAAATGTATTCTTCTGCGCTCCTTTGGAAATAGAAGAGCCCACCTCTTATCAAGAGGCTATGGACTCACCCAATAATGAAAAGTGGCTAAGCGTCATGGAGGTCGAAATGGACTCTCGCAAACGAATGAGGTTTGGGAACTTGTTGATCTACCATATCGTCAAAAACCAATTGGATGCAAATGGGTATTTAAAATTAAATGCGTTGCGGATGGATCAATCGAAAAGTTCAAAGCCCGACTCGTGGCGAAAGGTTTTACCCAAATTGAGGGTGTAGATTACGAAGAGACATTTTCTCCTGTGGTGAGAATTGCGTCTATTCGTCTACTTCTAGCCCTGGTTGCCCATTTGGATATCGAGTTATTCCAAATGGACGTAAAGACTGCGTTCCTTAACGGAATAATTGAGGAAGAAATTTATATGGCTCAACCTGTTGGGTTCTTAGGTGAACTTTTCGGCGATACATCGATGAAACTCGACAAAACCATCACGGTCATTGACTACGTGCTGGCTCGCTCCTGAATCCACAATCTATTTAGGAAAGGAATTAGCAACTAATGCATGAGAGTAAACGTATAAACTGGGATTGGTGGGAACGAAATGTACCTTTTTTGTCTCGGAACAGTCCCGAGCGAAATGTCTTTTCTTTTCCCAACTGTAGCAATTCACATGTGCCATGTGTCTTGCTGTTGCCTGCCTTCTATTTTTTAGCTATTTTCTTTCTCTGTGGGGGTTTTTGAGTTTTCTTTGTTGACTTGCCAGACCTTTTGTATCTCTTAGGGCTTCCCCCGTGAGTTGCAAAAACTTTGGCAGAGGATGCTGAAGCCCGTAAGGTTTCATCTTCCAGCTCAACATGCTTTGCTATGTCAGCAAAGGTTTTGATGTTCATGTCATGAGACATCAGTGTTTTGAAAGGGGTCCACCGTCTGTCCTCCCTTTCATCAGGCAATGCACGTATCACATTATTAACCTGTTCAAACTCAGAAATTTTGATCCCTCCAACGTTGAGATCACGCAGCATGGTACTCAAAATACGAAGATGCTCAAGTACAGGTCGACTAGAGTCGATCCTATATTGAAGCCAGTTCAGATGCAAGGTACGAAGCCTTGTTGCTGAAGTTTGGGCGTATTTTTCTTTGAGTTTGTCCCACAAGGCCTTAGCCGTGGGCTCCACGTCATAGGTGCCAATAAGATCATCATGCATGCAATATAACATTGCATAACATGCACTTCGATCTTTATTCGCCCATGCTGCGTACGTATTTAGAGATTTGTCGGGTTCTTCCATGGTGATATGTTCTAAAACACCTTTTTCATGCAGGAGATACTGTATCTTCCTGGACCAGATGTCGTAGTTTAATCCAGTGAACTTACCACTGGAAGATAGTTCGTTGATCATGCTGGGGGGCCATTTCTGCATGTATAGTTTAAGAAGGACATTAGGCACAATTTTGAGATTAAATTTTTCTTAGGAGATTTGAATTATATATTACGTTCGAAAATTTCGCTAAACTCATAATCATCATGCTTTATATATTCAAAAATCCTACGAAAAACTAATTTCGATATCGAGCAAAAAATACACAGTAACATATACAAGCCAAAACATAATTGGCCACTGGGTTTTTGCTGTAGAGCATTTTTGGTATAATTCTAGTATACCTTTTAATTTGTTCTAGCCAAACAAAGTGGTACAAATTAAATTGTTAACACCTAACAATCTAATTTTCTTTTAATACACAATTAAAAGAAAATCTTCGATATTTCAAAAGTAATCCTTAATCGATTCGGTAAATACCCAGGTAGGATTTCTGTACTAAATTTCCGGGAAATCACTGCCTAGACAATACTACCATTCCTCGTGAAGGATCTAGATATCTGGTGGAGTCACGCAGCCTCACTTAACAACTAGGCCTAGACAATCCCTCGCAAGCACGATTAACGCGGATCTCTTTTGAAATCGGGGAAATTATGACAATCTGGGATTTTGATTATCATAATTTAATTATTAACACGTAGTTAATAAATTTTTTCATTAATTTTATTAGTTCGAAACATATTTTCTAATAAAATTAATTCCTAATTCATGTAATGAATATCAATATGCTTTAGAATTAAATTGCACTTAGCAAATAAAATAATTTCTAATTCATGCATGCTACAAATTAAATTGATACTACACAAAACAAATAAATAATTCACAATTCATACATTTAACACATAAATGCTTATTTGGTCCTCTATTTTAATTTTTAATAAATAAAAAATTATTCTTGTCCAAAGCCTTTGAAAATAAAAACCAATTTATTTTTTTAAGGACTTAATTGGGTCAATTTTGCCAAATTTGTTTTTAAATGGCCCAACCAAAACAAATTTAGTGGCCCATAATTAAAAACGCTCGGCCCAATTCTCTCAGCCAATGGCCCAGATTAATCATAATCGGCCCAATTCCTTTTCTTTTGCAATTCCTGTGTCGAATGGGACGCGTAAAACGCGGCCAAAAAAAATAGGCATGTTTTTCATTTTTTTAAGTGGTCGGTCCGTTTGATTTGTAAAGCCCATGAAATATGTATAAAAGGATAAAAATTTCGTTAGGTTTCATTCGAAACCTTCTACTACGGACGAGATTCTCTCTCGTCCGCCGCTAAACCGTAGCCGAGATACGGCCGAGATCCAGCGTCGCAATAAATTCCGACGGTCGAGCTCTTTGCGCGACCGGCCGTCTTTCTTCATAAGCCAACCGTTATTTATGCTTTTCGCCGGCGTTTTCCAGATTTGGTCCAGTCGAACGGTTCCGTCGCCGTGGCTTGCCGTCGTTTGCGCCATTTTTAGCCCAAATGATGACAAAGGTAACACATTCCTTTGCTATTATCCCTTAGATCTACCACGGACGCTCGAAAATGTCGTGTTTTTTTTGGGCGATACGCGTTCGGTACGGTGGCGCGTGACACACACGCGCCGCCCTGAACCGTATTCTGCGGCAGTTTCCTGCCAGATATGTAGATCTGGGCTGAGGGAGTGGCCGGGACGTGCTTACGCGCTCAAACGCGCGGAGGTCGGTGGCGCGTGACATACACATGCCGCCCCGCCTCTTATCTGATGGGTATTACATAGCAACGACGGCGGCGGCGACGTACGCGTAGTGTTTTCGATGGGATTCCAACACGGCGCGTACAGAATGTGCCGATCCGACGCGGCGCGTGTACAACATGCGCCGTTCCGATCGGTGGGTGCCTCACGCGCCGCCGTGAGCGGTGGCCGGCGACGGCGGCAGGTGGTGGGCGAAACTTTCTCGGTCGTTCAGTAATCGATAACAAAAATCGATTTTAACAAATAATACCAGAAATCAAAAAACAAGAACCGGAATTATAACGGATTTAAAATAATCGAACGAATTGAATATTATCCGATCCGGAACTCGCTCTGATACCACTGTAGTCCAATAACTTGAACAGATCTAATATCGTATATAAGTGTAACAAATTAAACACAATAATGTTACCTATTGCGGAAGCGTGATAGCTGGATCGAGTGTTCAGGTAACGAGTCTACCAGAGTCTCGTTAGGTTTCCACAAATCAAATCTACGCCTCGTGGGTGGCTAGGCAGACAGAGAAATCTCGTATATTTCTTATCGTTCGATATTACAAATGAATAAGCCAAACCAAACAAAACCAAACATACCCAATAAAATCCCGCCCTTAGGCAGGGTTTGGGGAGAGTGAGATGTACACAATCATACCGCCACCTCTCAAAAGAGACGAGGAGACTGTTTCCGTGGAGACCCCCAATAAGCACGTAGCCTATTTATAGGAATGGAAGAACTGTGCATATGACGGCTGCTACTGTGCATATTACGGTTGCAACTGTGCATATGACGGCTGCATTAAATGCTTGATGTTGACACATTCAACTGTGCATTTAACGGCTGCAACTGTGCATATGACGCATGTATTAAATTTTCCTACAGTATTGTACTTCCATACCAAGAAAGTATGATAGTTTGCCGAGATCTTTGAGCAAGAAGCGATGCACTAGATGAGAAATAAACTTTTGCATCATAATAGTATCTGGTCCAGTAAGGACGATATCATCCACATAGATTAGCATATAAAGAAGCACTTCTCCATAGTGATAAATGAACGGCGAGGATTCAGCTAATGAGTTAATGAAACCATTATCTAGAAGAAATGTCCACAGCTCAGCATACCAAGCTCTTGGCACCTGGCGCAATGCATATATTACTTTTCAAAGTTTGCAAACATAATTTGGCCAATCTTTATCCATGAACCAGGAGGTTGTTGCATAAGCACATCATCATGAAGCGTACCCTGCAAAAAAGCATTATTGATATCGAGTTGGCGAGGATCCCAGCCATGACTAGAAGCTAGAGTAAGCATGACATGAATGGTTGTGAATTTTACGAAAGGTGAGAACGTATCATGGAAATCAATTCTAGGTTGTTGATGGAATCCTTTGCAACAAGACGGGCTTTCAAGCGCTCAATTGTTCCATTATTGTGGTATTTCGTGCGAAACACCCACTTGCACCCAAGAACATTTTGAGATGGGTGTGGCAGTGTGAGATACCATGTACCATTGCGAATAAGTGCTTCAATTTCGGAAGTCCTAGCTTTGTGCCAGTCATGAGATTTTAATGCCTAAGATACAGTTGTAGGACCAGCTGGTGCCAGATGTGTAGAAAGAATAAGTTTATGGATTAGCTTAATAATGTTGTTCTTTGACCTAGTAGTCATTGGATGATGATTTTTTGAGCGTTATGTAGTTATTGATTGCTGGGCATTGTCATGAATAGAGGTAGAGCTGTGCTCTTCCTCAGGCATAGATTGTCCCGGCTACATATTCTCATACGCAGGCGATGGAGATGCTACATAATGAGAGAAGTTGTGGCTAGATGAAGCCGGAGCTTGGTTGATCAAATATATAGGCGGAATCCAGTCTGTGATAGGATACATTTCTGCGTCAGTGTCCGATAGGTGCATTGCTTTGAATGGCAACTTATATTCAATAAATTGTACATGCTGCGAGGTGATGATGCAGTAAGTGCTTGTATCAAGATAATAATTAGCACTTTGAGATAGCGAATAACCGAGAAATACACCTGGCATGAATTTGGGATAAAGCTTATGTGTCATGTATGACCTAGCCCATGGGTAGCATAGGCATCCAAATATGCGTAGTTTGATATAGTGTGGATCCCTTCCAAATATTTTTTCATATGGCGAATTCAACTGCAACCATGTGGTGGGCATCCTGTTAATTAGATAGACTGTTGTTGAGAATGTGGCTGGCCAATATGATAGTGGAACTGATCCTTGCTGTAGAAGTGTTAATCATGTTTCGACTATATGTCGATGTCTTCACTCTGCATATCCATTGCGTTCAGGAGTGTGAGGAGGAGGAGTGAGATGAAATATGTCATGCTTCCCAAGGAGAGGTGCTAAAGCAATGTATTCTCAGCCATTATTAAAAAAATTGACTTGATCAATTCAAAATGATTCTCAACCAATAGTTTAAAACATTCAAACACTGGATAAACTTGGGACTTCTTTTGCAGAGTGTATAACCATATATACTTTGTGTAGTGATCCAAAGATAACATAATACTTCATATTGTAAGTTGATAGCACAGGCAAAGTCCACGCATCAGAAAATATGAGTTCAAGTGGTTGGGTAGATTTAAGAGAAGACATGGCAAAAGATTGCTTGTGACTTTTATTACACTCATATGCATTACAGTGAATAGGCTGTGAATTGTTTGCCACTTGAAGATTAAAGCGAGAAACAATACTCTGAGAGATAGATGGTGCAAGGTGTCCCAATCGATTATGCCAGTCTTGCAATGTGAGTTTGGGTGCAGCGTAAATCACCATTGCATAATTATTTGAAGTAGTAGGCCACTCATAAAGTTCGTGCTTAGTTTTGCACCAAAGTAAGACCTCCTCGAACTCTTGATTCTTTATAGAAAAACCAGAAGCACAAAACTCAATTGAGATGTTATTGTGTAGACAAAGTTGATGGAAGGAAATCAGGTTCTGCTTCATAGATGGAACACATAAGATATTGTTTAGATTAATAGAATGAGAGGAGGAGTTTATAGATGTAGAACCCATGTGTGATGAGAAGACCAGTTCCATCACCAATCATAACATCATCCGCTGCATCATAAGGAGTATGGAGAGCAAGGTTGTTTAGATCACTCGTGATATGGTGAGATGCACTGCTATCAATAAGCCAAGACGGTGAAGGGATTGTAGGAGTAGTAGAAACATTAGCTCTTGGCTACAAGTTTTGATGAGGAACATATGGGCATGGTTTATCATACTGCAAAGTGCTGGAGTGTGATCCAACAGATTGTGTGGTAAGACAAAAATGAGGGGATCGTTTTGCTGAGCGTCCTTGGGTGCCACAGGCCTAACATTTCCCAAGATAAGGCCACAGAGGTGCGCGATAAGATTTCTTGTTATTTGAGGACGATCATTGCGATTGTTGGTTGGTTGCAGACTGTTGATTCCAGGCTTGTTTTTGAGCTTGAGAGTGTGTGTTGTAGCTGGTAGGATAATGGAGCTTGAAGGATGTTGTTGATGAAGAGCAATTTCTTGATTGAGAAGCTTTTCGTGTAGTTCATCAAAACTGATCAATGTGTCTCGAGCATTACTGTGAGATACATCAGCAATAATTACACAAGGAAAACCAATCAAATACATCAGCCATGACAATCATTCTAATCAAGCAAAATGGGGGAGAGGGAGGGAGAGGGGTTGCCCTATAAACATTCCACATATGCGCAACCATCTGGCCACGCTTTGCATTTCATGGTTAAAAAAATGCTACATTCTGAATTTACTCATCTTCATCATTCCCCAAAGAGTGAACATTGACTAAAGTTTCCCTAGATAGGAGCATAGGATCATTTGGAGTCTCCATCATAATGTAATTTTGCAATAACGCACATACAAGAATGATCTTATTCGGAGTCTCCAAGGGGTAAAATATGTTGAAGTACTCTTGTAGATTTTGGGGCCTCTTCGGTCCTGGCCCCAACTCCTTTAGGTGATACCGCGTTAAATGGTATGGAGTTAGGAAACCTGCAGCATTGATGTATCTAGAATCAAACAATAGTAGTACACTGAACAGTCAAAATAATTTAGTTTTATAACTATCACTATATCAAACAAAACTAATCAAATTGGATAGAAATGGTTCGTGATTAACTTGTGGTACTTTCATCCTTGTTCTCATACTCAAAGCATCCCTCAAGAGCCTTCCATCGGCAGCTGGCCCCTTACAACCCGCAAGTACATACACAAACTTCCCTTGAGTGTCACCCCCAATACATTGATAGCTAAGTGCCCTTTCCGAATTCTATACCTTGGTGGGTCCTCAATGGACATAAGTGACAATATATGTTCCATCCAAGGCACCAAGGTAGTCCTGTAAACAAGAAAGATGGGCCCAAAAATTAATATTGGACAAATTATTTTAATTGAAACAAATGTTGACAGCAAGGTACCTGAAAGCAATTCCACCTCTTGTCAAGGATGTCTACAGTGATGGGCTTGTTGAAAGGAATGTATCTTTCATTTGGATCATTGAATTAAGAGCCTCATTGAAGTAATAGCTGATGGTGCATCCACTACACTAGAAACAATTTGCATTGTCCTATTCTTCTAATGGTGTGTTTGAGCTTTTGAAAATATTCCAACCTTCTCTTTTGTGGATACATAATGGTTTTCCTTGAGCCCACCCCCGTCCCTCAGAATCCCACACAACTTTTCAAATGGATCTTTGTGTATCTGCAAGTTGTTAAGACAATCACAGTCATTTTCTTTAGTCGGTCTATCCAAGAATGCTACTTGTTTGGGTGTTTATCTAGGGGTGGCCAAACCCAAAACCCGATCCACCAATTTCTCGATTACCAGTTTTAATTCGGGTAATCGGGAATCAGGAAGGTATCTGGACACAGTTGTGATGTCCGGACAGGTTTTGGGACGGATTCGGGGGTTGATATCGGGACTTACCCAATATAATTGTTTTGTTAAAGAATCATAAACTATCGGTCCGCCCCGCGACACGACTCTGCGTTTTGTTTTGCCATTTTCTCTCAGACTCAATCTCACAATCTAAAACGAAACGAAACCCTTCTCTTGATTCACAATCTGAAACGAAACCCTTCTCTTGAATCTCTTCTCAGTTCTCACTTCTCACTTCTCACTTCTCACCTTAGACTCGAAGCAGTAGCACAAGCAAATCTCAACCTCAAATAGTCAAATTCATTCTGCTCTTCTCAAATCTCAAATCAAATTCATTCTGCTCGACGCTCGTGCTCACTGCTTTGCACTTCTCTCAGCTCAGACTGAAACGTGAAACATGTTGTCCGTTCTCACTGCTGAAACGCAGGCCCTTCTCAAATCTACAATCTCATTATCATTCTGTCCCGAACAGCGCAGCATATCAAGTGATCCCTACTTTTCAGGTTTTATTGATTGATTGGAAAATCAGTTGGATTTGGTAGAGAATGGATGTTTGATGTCCATGTATATATTTAGGCTATATTGTGCATATTTGGCCAGAACTCACAGATAAATTCAATATTGATCTTCTTTATGGATTTAAATTCTTACGTTGCTTGGATGTGCTGGTGCTTGTGAAGTTGAGTTCTTTCCAATGGCAAATACTTGTTAGTGTCTTATACGTCCGTTGAGTATAAACCTTGCAAATTTGCATAAAGCTGTAGAATCTTGACATTGACCTTATATAGCTTCAGTGTTGCACTGTTTCTCAATCCGCGTGATGTTGGTGCCCCTTATACTTGAATGGCAAGGCCTTGTCTTTAATTATTGTTCCTTATGATGCTCTGATAAAAGAAAGCTGGAGATAGGTTTATTGAAGAGTTTGTACCGTTAGTTTCCCATAGTATGTTTGCAGTTGATTGCTGCTTTTCTTGAGATGGATGCATCCCAAGAAATGATATGATATAAGATTGTTGGTTGGAGTTTGTACAGAAGTAAGATTGGGTTATAGAAAAGGCATATTCTTATACACGGTTGGTAACATCTTCTATGTTTCCCATAGTCTGTTTGCAATTGATTGTTGCTTTTCTTTTTGCATTCTTTTTGGTTCTATGAGACTCTGTAATCTGTATAATGCTTTTGTATTCAGTTTTCAGAGTAAAAGGCCATTAGCCCCCCTGTACTATACCTAATAGGTAATTTACTCTCCTGTACTTTCAAAAGAACCAATTTACCCCCTGTACATTTCTAAAAAAAAACACTGCCCCCAAAAATTCTTCACGCGCGTAGATGCGACTGGTGAAATCTTATTGAACTGGAAAAGTCTAATATACCCTCTTTCTATCTAATTTACCCCTGTACATTTCAAAAACCCTAAAACCACTGCTCCCAAAAATTCGTCGGCGATGCTAACAGATCTGCGATGCCAGCGGCGGCACACCAAAGAGGAACGTTTTCTGTCTCCGGATGAAAGCGACTGGAATACGCAAGCCAGGCATTCATCGGGAGATTCAAAGTATAATCAGCTACGGATGTGGCCTCATCCAAATCGATGCTAAAATCATCAGGGTTTTTGGAACTCGGAACCGCCAGCAGCTGGGAGATCACGGGGGTCGAATCGGAGGATTTGGGTCTCAAAGAAGAAGCAGATTGGCCCATTCCCGGTGGACCTGCGGCGGAGATGATTTACTGATGTGAATTCCTGCATCTTCTTTCTCATGAGAAACGTTTTCGAAATGGGGATTTACTTGAGATTTACTGCTGTCTTTTGCCCTTACTTTTGGATTAACTTTTCTTTCAAGATAATTCTTGTTATCGTCTGGACAATCCCATCTCTGGTTTCTTTCAATTTGGAACACTGTCGATAGAGGAGCAGTAGGAGCTTGATTGCACACTTCACTCTTCTTTCCTCTGTAAATGTGAGAATCTGACATTTCAGATGACAGATGTATACGAAATTTGTCTTAAACATTAGTTTTAAGTGACTTTTAAGGTACGTGTTAATAAATTAATCTATTTTATATAAAAATGTTTATATTAGTTGGGCTTCCAACTCAGATTATCGAAAGTTTATATTTATAATAACATCTGTAATGCGTTCAACCTTTTTCTGAAAGATTGCAATTTCATAGAAAAGGAGGGACTAGAAGTAAAATGCTAGTTTGTGTATCGAATGCCTCCGACTCCGTGCTCCAAAATCCGAACACTCGAATCAGTTTGCACTGGTTACTGGTTCCCCCAATCAATGGCTGATTCTCTCCTCCGCAGACCTCTGCCTCTGTTCCGCATTCGTATCGTACAACTCCGCCACCATCTTCGGTTCGGCCTTGGAACCATGTCCCGCCGACACTTGTGCAGTCCCGTCGCTGACGCCGCCGGGACTGCCGGCGTTTCCTCTCTTGCTCAAATTTTCACATCAAAAGCTGCTAAAGACCCCGTCCACTACTGGAGATGGGATGACCCGGATTACCGGAAGTGGAAAAATAAAGAAACTGAAATACTTAGCGATATTGGGCCTATTGTTACCCTCACCAAAGATATTCTCCACTCTGACAGGTGCCCCCAATTTCACTCCATTCAGAGCATGTCATATGTGATGAATTTCGGTTTCATTTCTTAATTGAGTTTTCAATTATTTATCTCATTCCATCGATGTAGTGAAATGATATGGGAGTGTCGCTATGCTAATGCAAGAAGGATCATTCTCGTTTTAGTTACTGAATTAAGCTTATGCGTTATGGTATTCTATGTAGCGATTGGGGATCATTTGACAGAATAGGATCTTGATTTCAGCATCGGTCGAGTGTTCATCACCTTAAGTTATTTGAAATGTGAAAACTCATTTAGGTTTCTGAGTAACTAGACGAGCCTCGTTTAAATGGTTTGCTTACTCTGC
>JAOWBN010222887.1:0-13092 GCA_028565015.1 Pinguicula moranensis | reverse complement strand
CCGACCCTCCGGGTCTGGCGATATTTTTTTATTTTTATTTTTAAATTTTATGGGCCCGGCCGGTTTAATCGCCTGGCCGTCGCGATGGGTATGGAATTTCTTGGACCCGCCGTTCCCGGGTCACGTACATGGCCCGTCAGGCACGAGTGGCCCACGGCACGTCGTGCCGACGACCCGCCGGGCCGGGGCCGTGTCGCGGTTCATTTTGGACGTCTCTAAGTGCAATGATAGCATGAAGTACCGAAAAACACTATGGATAGAGTTAGGAGCAGGACCCCACACATCGGAATGTACTAGTGAAAAAATAGTATTGGTACGAGTATTATTCAACGAATACGATTGTTTGTGACTCTTAGCTAGGCAACAAGTTTCACAAGAATGTTTATTTAAATGTCGAAAAAATTGAGAAAATAAGAGTTTTAGGTAACCGTCTGATGGATGTCCCATCCGACGATGCCATAACCAGACTTATCTGTCAACTGTCCTATGTGCAAGCATAGCAGTCCTCTGTTGGGCCACCTCATCAATATAGTACAGGCCCCCTCGTTCAGTGCTACGTCCAATGATTCCCCAAGTCCAAATATCCTGTAATAAGCAAAATGTAGCATACATCCGCACCATACAGTTCAATTCTTTAGTAACATGGCTGATAGACAATAACTTCCAAGATAGTGACGGAACATATAAATAATTTTTCAATTTGAGAAAGTAGCAGATCCTTCCGGATCAAAGCAACCCGGAGGAAAGAACTTGGGATATGAGACTTTGGGGGTAATTTTGTAGTTTTTTGGACTTACTGGCAGGGCAGTTTTGTGATTTTGGTGGAATATCAAGTTGTTTCTGCAGTTGTTCAGAATTTCTGGGGCTATTTTGGGATTTCAAGTTTTCAGAGGGCTGTACTATAGTTTGGTCAACTTTTCGTGGTTGTATGTGGAATTTTGGATAAGTTTGAGGTTTTGTCTGAAGTTTCGGCAAGGTTCGGGGGTGTATCATCAAATCTTAACCTGAAGATATATTTGCAATTTCTCAAACTTGACTGAATTTTCGCTGCAACGGCTGTCCTGAAATTGGGGAAAACGCATCAATTGCATTTGACCTAATTCGGTTTCCTTTTCGAGCGTGCTGGTCTCCCTCAATTGTCGTCGTAGCAATTGCGCCAAATCCCACTGGAATTTCGGGTTTGGTGCTTCCGTCGCCGCAGTTGGTGACTTCAGTACTGCCCACGGTGTTGGTTAAGGTTCCTCCTTTTCCTCCCTTCTTCTTATTCGTGAAACATCAGTCGGGGTAACCATTAGTTTTGAAGCACTTCTCCGTTGAGTGTCCACTCTTCTGGCAGAGTGTACAAAATAGCTTAGATTTGTAAATTTCTCCTTGCCGGGATGATGAATTTCCCAAATTTTGGGTTTGTTCTGGCCGAGCAGTTAACCCACTATCGATTCCCTCTGATGTTCCAAGGTTGTCGCACCGTGTGAGACATAGAATATCTAGGCGTGCCTCCTCGCGGCCGTTAGTTGCGTAGGCAGCCTCAACTATTGGGAGTGGATCGCCCTTGAGTAGGTCCCACTTTACTGCAGCATATTCTCTGTTAACTACATAGAGAAGTTGAAATAGACATGTTTCCTGCTTTAGCCGATTATATGTTGCCATATCTTTGGTACATTTCATAGGGTTTGGTTGACGTCTATCAATGTCATGCCATATCTTTTGTAATCCGTTGTATAATGCTTCAAGTGTGGCACTGCCTTGGTGGTGGTGGTTTGCCTTGATTGTTAAATCATAGATCTGTAAGGCATCTCCACCACTATTGAATGTCGTAGCCAGCCCGTCCTATAGCTCTTGTGCAGTCGGGTATTCTGCATATTCATTTACTAGATCCAACTCAATGTTTTTGAGCATCCACTAGCACACTGCCAGGTCTGTTTGTTGCCATTTTGGGTAGTTCAGACTGTTTACATCAAGGGAAGGGGGTTTCCCTGTTATGTGATTGAGTTGTCCCCTTCCTCCGATTGCCATATGCATAAGTCTTGACCATAGTGGATAGTTGAAGTCATTAAGCTTCAGATTCACTGTCATGGACTAGTTTTGTTTGGGTATATTGAGGTTTTTGAGTAGGTTGGCTAATTGAGAAGAGATATCACCCATGGTTTAGCTTTGATTTGAAGCAGCCAGGGTAAGATCATCTTTTTTTGCCATTGTTGGCACAAGTAGATGATGACTTAGTGTTTGGTTCCAAGAACAAACACTGCTCTGATACCATGATAACAAGATGAGATATCGAATGGTTGTTGTATTGTATTCGTCTATTTTCTTTCTTTGTGTGTTTATATGTTTATAGGAGTACAAAGGTGATGGATAAGGAAGGATCTTGACTCATAAGAAAAGGAACAATTTATGGTATCCTTTCCTTTTACAAGTTTTAGTGAACCCTTCCTTATCCATCATATTCTAACACTAAACATAGTCCAAACATTTAGTCGAACTACAAACTAGAGTTGATACGTGGGTTGGCCTCACGTTGCCTTATCAACTTCCAAGACCACGTGCTCAATCCCCTTCAAACTCCCCTCATGCATTTTGTTCCGCTAGCGCGATCTCCGTGAGCCTTTCGTCTGCCATCTGACCAAGGGGTATAAGCTGCTCATCATAGGATCTGTTACATTGCCTCCATCTTTTGAGGATTCTTGTTCCCCAAGGATTAAAAGTAGGATAGTACTATTGTAGAAAAGTAGTGTCCTCCCAAACTAGATTGTTAAGGTCTGGATCTTGCCATGTGTATTAGCCATTGGTTAATAGGGCCATTGTTACCTGGCTTCACTCGAGTGTTCAGACATTGATGGGATAATAAGAAAGCTTCCATTTGCTATCATTTGTGGTTGGGTAACCGCATTGATTTATCTCTTTTTCAGTTGTTCCTTCAACAGTGAAACATGGAACAATGGATGGATTTATGTTCCTTCAGGTAAATCCAGACGGTAGGCAACAGATCCTATCTTCTCTAGAATCTTGTAAGGATCATAAAATCTTGGTGATAGCTTCATATTCTTTCTGAAATTGACTGGTTTTGACGATAGGGATGCAACTTTAAGAAAACTAGATCTCCCACTTGATAGTATCTTTCAGTCCTGTTTCGGTTAGCATTGATCTTCATTTGATTCCTTGCTATAATAGATTTTCTTTGATGAGCTCTTGTAGATTTCCTCTCTGCTGATAAAATTCTTTGATTGTCTGCACATTAGTATTAGACATTGGTGCTATAGGTAGCAGAGTTGCTTCATATCCATATAAGGCCTTGAAAGGAGTCATATGTATGCTAGTATGATAGGATGTGTTGTACCAAAACTCTGCGTGAGGAAGCCATTTACTCCAAGAATGCAGCTTTTGGGAAGAAACACACCTGAGGTACGTTTCAAGGAAGTGATTCACCCTTTCTGTCTGACAATCAGTCTACGGGTGGTATGCAGAACTTAAGGCTATTTGTACTCCTGCCAATTTCATTAATTCTATCCATAACTTGCTTGCGAAGATTTTGTCTCGATCCGATACTATCTCAGTTGGTAGTCCATGTAGTTTGTAGACATGATCCAAGAACAGTCGTGCAACTATCACTGCTGTATAAGGATGAGACATGGATATAAAGTGTGCATACTTGCTAAATCTGCCAACTACTACAAAGATAACATTCTTCCCATCAGTTCTTGGTAGTCCTTCAATAAAATCCATACTTATATGTTAGTGTTATGCCCTAAGTTCAATCAACTTAATCTTATGTATTAATACTTTAATGTTGTATATATGATTGTAGCAGCTTTCACTACTTTTTTTATTTATATTATTCATTTATAGCATGTAAAAATAGTGAATCCTAGCGTTGATAACTTAGAGTGTATCACAAAGAGTTGTAATTATGGGAGCACTTTAATTAAAGTTATACTAAACATCCCTAACTATAGTATTAGTGAGACAAAGCATCACTAATGCGAACATGTTAGCATGTTCTCAGCCAATTCCTTTTGAAGGAAATAGTTGGTTTCATCAACTATAGTGTATTGACACTTAAGCTAGAAACATGGATGGTTGTAGTTTACAAGTACATCGGATTGACCCATGTAGAGATCACCGTATTATCAATGGATGATACTCTAAAAAATAGTGGGTGTAAGTGATCCTTAGACTTGAGCGATCACCGTATAGAGATCTTGAGTATGAATGCCACTCTTTGACTCTATTCGAAGTTACACCGTAAAATGGGTAACAATGGATAGTCTTGGAAATGGTTTGAAGTACAGAAAAATTATGAGTGATCAATAAAGAATTCACCGCTTCTAAATTATTTGGAGAAGATATTCCTATGGCCACTTGTAAGAAGTCAGGGAAGCCTTTGCAAAATACAAGTTTGATTAGAAAGAGTTTGAAACTGAACTTAATGATCATGAATTCCGGTATAAGAAATCTTATGTATATATATGAGGATGACAAATAACCTCAATATACAAGATTAGGGATATATTTTATGATGAAAGGATATTAATTACACGAAAATTAATTCTTGAAAGGATAGTCTTCTTCCATGACTATTCTCAAAACTTGGGGGCCATGATATTTTTCTAAAGGTCACTCATGATCTATGAACTTGAATTAAGGATTAATGATTAGTGTATAAATTATTAAACATAAATTATTTCTGTAAATTTAAGGTCCCTTGCCAAGATATTGAGAACATATAGGGTTACACACGTTAACACCATTTTTTTAGGGTTAATTATGAAATGACCAAAAGTTTTAGGGTCATTTCATAATTTTTGAAAGTTTAGAGACTATTTTGCAATTACCGAATTGCTTGGGGATTTATATGAAAAATCCTAGAAACGTTGCATGATCAATGACACATGTTAGACATGTATTAAGACATGTGTTGGGACATTATTATACCTCCAAGCATGTGAGACATACATTTGGACAAGTGTTATGATATTTGTCATTCTTTAAAGCATGTTAGACATGCATTTTGACACTTGTTTAGACATGTATCATTCTTAAGGTACTTTGGCTCTTCTATAAATACCCTAAGACTTCTATATGTGAGGTATTGTTGTATTTTCTTAGCTTTGGTCGAAAATTGAGAAATCTCTTTGTGCAAAAGTTGGAAAACCGAAAGTTGATTGGGAAATTATTGAAAATTTGGTGATGTTTTTCATCTAATTTTTTACGGCTTGAAGTGTAGAGCTAGCACTCCTTTATTCACATATAAAGTTATACATTTAGGTATATAAGCCTCAAAGGAAGTTGTGGTGTTGACTACTTTAGGGGGTGGACATTTGAATACATCAAAGGAAGGAGACTACTTGCAAGGATTGAAGATTCTTTAAGGAGTATGAACTTTTAGAACTTCCTTAAACACTAAGTTGTGTAAATTAGCAAAAAATCCATTGTCAAAAGATCTCTTAAATTTTTGTTATGCATGCTTAACACACACATAACTTTATGCTTCCGCACGTATTTTGCATCATGACACGTAGTGTAGCTTTCGAAGATCTTTTATTATAGTAGTCCACTGAGATGATGGAATGCTGAGAGGTTCAAGCAGGTCAGCATTTGCAGTGCTGTCAGGCTTATCCCTGGAGCATACTTCACAACGCTTTACCCAATGTTCCACTTAACATTTCAAACAGGGCCAGTAAAAGAACAATTTGATTCTATTCAGGGTAACTGATATCCCTGAGTGCCCGCCCAAGGGAGAGTCATGTAATAGTGTTATGATCTTCTCTCTTAAGTTTGTCTCTTTACCAACACAAACTTTTCCTCTAAGTCTCAGTAAACCTCCCTCAAGATGATAGTCAGATTGGGATGTAGAGTTTATAGACTTGGCTTGGATGATGCTCATCATATTCATTCTTGTAGCTGCTAATTACTTCATAAATCTGATGCGCATATACGTGATGCACTTTTGTGGTGCAAGTGTACATGTCGCATAAGTAATAAAGTGATGAATAGAGTGTCGAACCTCAAGGATTGGGATAAACAATCACTAACATTCACAAATTTTATACAATTTGAATAAAATAAAACTGTGTTGATGTTGATGTTACTCTAGTCATTAACTACAAACCAGACAATGAACAAAGATGAGTAAAATGTAGTGGAATGAAATTAGATCTAATACATTGGGTTGAGATATCCAAGAGGATTGCAACTTCACCACTTAAGTCCCTCGGGTAGATTTATGACATGATTAGTCATGGGTTAATCATTTTATTGTGCCTACTGGATTCAACAATCTTAAACCCTTATCTCTCTCGAGCTGTAATCATCCTTCACTTGTTTACAGATGAGCATCTCTCGATGTCACATACAGATAAACCAGAGACATTACTCTCAAGTGATCCTCACACGGTAGCACCAATCCTATAGGCATTCTCATGCTATAGCAACCGATGTCGACCTTGCTATGCCTAGCATAACTTGTGTCTCTCGACCTCCCATTACACTTAGTGCATCTACCCACGTTTGATCAAACATAAATAGATGAGGATGAAGAATATCAAGATCAAACACATTAAAGACAATTAAACATGGTAAACACTCCATAAACTCGCCGAGTTCCTTAAGGGTCACATCGCTCCCTTGGATTTCAAGGTTTAGCTCATGCTTAAGGCATGAGCCAGTCTACAAACACACAACATTTATTTCATCACAAGGCAAGAAGAGAATCAGATCAGAGCTGCAAGATGGTGACTCAAAACCCTCTATTCTTGGACTCTCCTGTCGTGCTTCGCTCCCTTCTTTGTGTTGATTATGCCTTATATACCATTTCAGTAGCTTCCTGTGAAAACATCCAGAATAGTGCAGGGGTACATTCCTCTGCCTACCAAGTGTGGCGTGAGATATTACCTTGCATACTCATAGGATCAGGAATTGGTGTCACATCTTGGATAATTGGGGCAAAACCTCTGCTTTTGGCGTTATTTCTCTTCCTTTTCTCTCAAAGAGTAATAAATGACTAGTGTATACAAAAAGGAAGGAAATATGTATAAAAGGTTTGCCCAATCATCCTTATTGAGCCAAATCATACTCAAATAGCCTGCATTTATTAGGTATAAATTTGGCTCATCAACATCCCCAAACTTGAATCATTGATTATCCTCAAGTAAATAGATCTAAATAAACTTAATGCACAATGAGGATGTGTGTGTAAAAATGGACAACTAATTTTGAATCATGCAACTTCTTCTGCTTACAGTCGTGACCAACTTTAGTGTTACTTCATACATAGATATGTCAACCACGGCCAGAACAGTGGGGGGTTTATCACTTTAATGTTAGGACCCTTCTTCAAACTTATACTTACAGATTTTTCCTCCCAACTTTTCTTTAGTTTACTTTTCATCTCCCTCACTTTTTTGCCATACCAAAACGTTCAACGATTGGGATAGACATTATTTTAGAAGCCATACATTGGACTCAAGTATATTTACATATATGACAATACAAGAGTACTATGTACATCAAAAATGTTACTCTCCTCTCTCAGTATGGGGTAGCTACCTCCATCCTTGAATGTTATAGAAGCAATTACTTAGCTACCCATTGAAATACACAGTATGATTTATTTTCTCTTTGTTTTTATTTTTCTAGATTTATTTTCCCCTATTTTTTTTACTTTTACTTTTTCCTATCCATCACGTGTCCCAGTCTTAGTTTAGGCTCAGAGGGGTTACTTTTGAACCGAGAAAAATGTTTGGATTTTTCTATTAGTCTTAGCCTAAAATTGGGTACCTTCCCCAAAATAAAATTTTCTTCTTGAAGTTTCTCCCCCAGTTCTTTCCTTTGCTAATTTCTCTAATGCATCGGAAGTTGTTCTGTAAAACTCTTTTTTTTCATGGTATCGAGCGTGAAAGTAGACGAAAAAGCAGACAGAATAATATCTTTGTAGACCGAAGCATGCACATAGTCCAAAACATACAAGGTTCAATGCAAAAGATCAGCAGCAGAGCAAATAAGTTCAAATTTCAGCAAATAAATAGTTCGGCAATTCAGTAGATTAGCAGTTCAGCAGCCAGTTAATTCCCCAATCCCCAAACTTAGCATTCATTGCCCCCAGTGGATAAAGAGATTAAGAGTTCAAGCAATACTCCCCTGAAGGCAGGCAGAGCCATACTTCATTCATAGTTTGATCCCACCAAGTTGTAGGTGCGTGCTCCATCGTCAGCATCCTCATCCTCATCTTCATCCCCGTCCTCCTCGTCCTCTTCTTCTTCATCTCCAGTCCCAGTGGCTGCTTCGCTTGATGGATCAGATGGAGCAAAGGTCAATGGAGATGGTAGTGGGCTGACAGGATGTTGCACCCCCTTCATTGACGACATCAGCATGAAATTTGTATATACTGCGGATATGCAGCGATAATAGTGATCCACAAAGTCTCCCACTGATCAGGATTTGGAGCAGCAACTGTTGTAGGCAGGACTGGTGCAAGCCTCTTGAGCTTATGACCCGGAGTTGGTACCTGCAGAGTAGGGAGAGGAGTTGCCAATTTGGCTTTACCTTTGGACTTGGAGGTTGTAGGTGCAGTAGATTTCACTAGGGTGGTTTCAGTCTTGGGTCCTCGGCGGTCAAAGTAAGTCCCAATTTGCTTCTCAACGAAAGAATGATATCAAGAGCAGGGGGAAACAACTTCTCGTCCTCAGCCAAAGTTACCCCAGCCTTCAGACACATAGTGGTGATCAATGAGGGGAAGTGCAATGAGTTGGGTCGCTTCTCCAAGGCAGGTAGACTCTCCATAATATCTTCGTAAATGACTTTCCCCACATCAATGCTTTGGCCGGTTTCAATGGCATAGATGAGCAGCAGTCATTTTAGCTTGATGTCCCTAGTGTTGGTGGTTGGAATCATTCTGGTGCATATGAATAAGTGCCACATAAGGACAGTGGCACGGCAATCTTGTTTGTTCACCTCCAATTAAATTGATTGGTTCCAGTGGACATTTTCCAGGTCATTCCCGGAGAACAAAGGTACTCAGCCACATCAGCCAAATCTGAGTATCCCCCATTGAACTTTGAAAACTCATCTTAACTTAGGCACACAAGATTACGAACCTGGTTTATTTTTGTCGGACTAAACGGCACCTAAATCCCTCTAACGTAAACTTTGGAATCATTCATGAATACTAGGTTCACATAAAACTCTCTCATCAAATTCGGTGCATACTTAGATAGAGTTCTAAGGAACTGAGTCCAATAGCGATCCTTAACAACATTCCTAATGGTGGGCATGCATCCATACGCAAAAACCCTCTCCCGAATCACATCCAACACACCCACAGTAGCATCATAAAAATCTTTAGGAATAGTATTCACAAACTTGTCATTAACACCAAATTTAGTAAGTTTGGCTTTCTTAGGAGGCATGCTTCTAAACTCATAAAGGACCGGAGTTCGAGTGAGCCATTACTTACAGTGAAGTACCGTAGAAAACTTGCACTCCAACAGATTCTGGGTTCTGGAGCAACGTGAACTGCACAGTGTAGCCAGAGGGTGCTGTTGTTTAGGGTTAGTCGCTGTAGGAACTTGAGTTGTTGCTAAAGGTGGGACAGCTACCATGTTTTTATACCGGGACCAAAGTGGGCGTGTAATTTAATTTGTCGCCGTTATTGTGTTCCTTATTGGGCCGAACATGGGTGAGGAAAAATTAACTGCCCATTGTGGTAAGTGTGTATGAACTGGGTGTGCTTATCATGAACATTAAATGAGAAATTGGAGCTTCTCCTTGTATTTCCTGCTCCATTATAATTTCAGCCCGATCTTTTGGTGGTTATGTTCCTGTAGGTCACCCTGCAAAATATATCAAGAGACGTTAGCATGTGATGATTAATCAAAACGTATATGATATTTGCATTTCTTGATATCGATTTGAGCATCTGTTTTCCATATTTCCCAACAGATTATTGGTGGGATCAATTTTTGGATGAATTTCGTTGTTTTATCGCCTTTTGCGGAATTCCATTTGAATAATCTATCTTCTAATGATTGTGATGGTTGCGGAATATTATATATGGAGTCGAAATAGGCCCATGTTATGCTTGCTAGCTCCCCATGTGCAAATAAATGTTGTAAGTTTTCCTCTTGTGGGTTGCCGGAGCAGCAAGAACATTTAGATACCATATATATACCTTTCTTTTTGATGTTTTCATCCACTGGAACTATATTATGCAATAGTTTCCACATGTGGTAGCTGATTTTAATGGGTATGTGTGGATCCCATATTTTGTGGAATTTGCTCTGTGGTTGGGCTCGATGTCTGATCTTGTTCCATGCAGATTTTGTGGTGAATTTTCCATCCTCTGTTGGTTCCCAAATCTGTAGGTCTTTCCCTTCAGATATTGGTGTTGTTTTAATTTTTTCAAGGATGTTTGTGTCATTTGGTATTTCCTCTTTTAATGAAGGTATGATCCATTGGTTATCTCTTATGTAATTCTTAACGAGTGCCTGGGGATTCTTTACTATGTGTGTGTGAGCAAGTATTTCTCCGTTCTGCCATTTATCCCACCAGAAGCTGATCTCTCCGCATCCGATATCCCATCTTGTGTTAGATAACATTATTTGCTGTGCTGTTTTAAGTCTTCTCCATGTATGCGATTGTGGAGAACTTGATTGTGTGAATTTATTCTGTTTGTATTTTTGATTCATGAATTTCGCCCAGAGCGAGTCTCCTTGCCTCATTTCCCACCATAGTTTGAGATTAAATGCAGTGATCATGTCTTTTATTCTTCGTATACCTAGACCCCCCTCTTGTGTTGGGAGGCAGATATCTTTCCATTTCTTCCAGTGCAGTTTTTTCTTATCGTTTTCACTACCCCACAGAAAGTTTGCAAATTTAGATTCTATTTGGTTGATTATTCGATTGTTTGGCTGGAGGGCCATGAGTAAGAATGTGGGGATGCTTGTCAGTGTAGATTTGAGAAGTGTAATTCTACCACCAACTGTTAAGTATTTCCCTCTCCACCCCTCTAGCTTTGTTTCAATTTTGTGTATTAGATTAGAGAATAACGTAGTTTTTTTCCGCCCCGTGAATAGAGGGCAGCCGAGATATGTGATTGGTAGAGGGCTTCTATTTATTCCAATGTAATTACTTATGGTCTGGATTTTGGAGCTAGGAGCTTTGTCTGAGATGAGATAGCTACTTTTTGTTTTATTTACCTTCTGCCCTGAACAGAGCTCATATTCTGTTAGGATTTTGAGGATAGCTGAAAGTGCTTTTTTGGTTCCTCTGGTGAAGATGATAATGTCATCTGCATAGGCCAGATGAGATATTCCCATGCATCCTACGGGGACCCTGTACTGAAGATTAGGTCGGTCTAGGGTTAGGTGATTTAGGTTCCTACTCAGTACCTCTGATGCAATGATGAATAGAGCGGGGGAGAGAGGGTCTCCTTCATTAAAATGATGCTTAGATCAAATAAGGTTGTTTCGTGAGCGTTGAACTTTTACCGTGAATGAAAAAATAAATTACTTCAAACCTGTCAACTTATCAGTTTTCGATCACTTTATCAATTTTTAATCTTTAATTACATTATCAATCCGATTTTCTAAATATAGCCTAAAAATAAAAAAAATTCACCGTGTTTTATATCATTTTGTGGGTACTGGGCAAAGCCAGGAGGCTAGGGGGCACCGCCCCCACCAACCCACCCATCTCATGATAAAATTTGTGGTGTGATATTTTAAAAAAAAAAAAATAGTATAAACCCTGCCTCTTTCACCCAGATTTTTATCTTGCCCACACACCAAACACCAAACACCAAACACACGAAAATCCTAGGTTCTTTTTGAAAACTACGCTTGGATTCTCAGGGCTTGGCTAGAAGTCCATGATTTAACTTCCGCTGGTGAATTTGTGTGTCGGGGCCACGACCCTCGGACTTCGGCCCGTGTCTTACTGGTACAAGCGTTGGGGTCGCAACGTATGTATCTTGTGGATTAGTCGGATCGGAGGAATTCTCCTCTGGATACCACAACTATCAAAAAAAAGTAATGAAAACTACGTTTGATCATTTGATGAATCAAAATATGAGAAAGAAATCAATGGAACTCTGGGAGTCTTATCCTTCATGCACAAGTTAATAAAACAAAACCGTAAAGATGTTGCAATAAAAAACAGAAACGGAAAAGAGAAAAAGAAGAAAGGTACTAAACAAAAGAAGTCCATTGCAATTTCTTTTCTTAGCCATGGTAACTATTCAATTCGTGCACGACATCCACGACCACGTTACATGCATCTTTTTTATTAAGCCAAATTTATATAAAATAATAAAATATTTATATCGTTTTCAAAAACTACTTACAATACAAGCAGCAACGTAGTGATGTGGTTGTCTGAACCAAATTCCAAACATCCTCGTTGCATGTATTTAACACAAAGACTATCTGGTATACTCGTAATCAGGTACATTTCAACGATGTTGATATGCAGATAGAAGATATTTTTCAGCGGCTGCATAGGACATTGTAGACCGGGTGGAAGACTCATGGAGAGTGAGAAATTTTTTGCTTATTCACTTGGATGCTTGGGAGTGTATGATCCGCCTTGATCAAGCGCCGAGTTTTTTATATGTAAATAACTTTGTAATTATTCAATGATATACAAATATTTTTTTTAAAAAAAAATCACAAGACAAATCTTGCATATACGGCATACATTTAATTTTTTTTTCAGAAATATAGACAACAAACATAAGTAACAAGATATATAAAACAAGTGACTAGAAAACAATCAAATCATATGGGAGGGACATCCCAAGTACCAATACCCTAAACCCTAAATACGACCAAATTATTCAAGTCCTCCTTACAAGTAGAATTATAGTACACAAAATAACTTGATATTGCCATTTCATCTCATCTTTTTTTAGAAAAATCAATAGTGGTTTCACACTTTCCATTTATGACTCATAGACAACAAACATAAGCAACAAGATATGTAAAAGAAGTGACTAGAAAACAATCAAATCATATATGGGAAGGGCATCCCAAGTACCAATGCTCTAAACCCTAGGGTCCGTTTGGTGTCAGTGGGGTAGAAAACCCTGATCGTGGGTAAGGG
>JAOWBN010222876.1:0-13093 GCA_028565015.1 Pinguicula moranensis | reverse complement strand
ATTTGATCCTTCGAGTAATTGACCCCGGTTTGGTCAATCATTTTGTAGGATACCCAACGGCAAAGGAATTGTGGGAAGGCTTGGCGACTACCTATAGCAGTGCTAAAGATCAACTTCAAATTTTTGATTTCACCATGCGAGTAAATAGGGAAATGGAACCTAGATTCACTCTAGATCAATCTACGGGAGATTGACCGAATGCAACCTAATTTGATGACATCTACCATGAATATCGCAACCTATGGTTGTCTCCGGCAAGAGGCGTGGTTATTTCAGCTTCTCGCAATAGTGAATAGAGAGTACGGTGCCGTGAAGAGGGATCTTCTCAAGGAAGATCCCCCGCCCTCAGTGGAGACCGCCTATGCCACACTACGCCTTGAGGCACGCACCTGGACATTTTTAAGCCGACATTTGGTAGAGGCAACAATATATCACTGGGTTTTGGGAAAGGCTTTGCCACAAAATCACGACCAGATCTTGCCTAAGAAGTAATCTTCCCGGATTGGAGACAACGACAAATTGAAACTCTGGTGTGGAGATTGCCAGAAAAAGAGTCACACCCTTGGAGTGTGTTTCAAACGGATAGGATATCCCGACTGGTGTCCTAACGTTAAGAAAAGAGGATGAAAGGAACCAGAGCTATTGTCGTGAACAACAAAACAAGAAGTGGCAACACCCAGATTCATGGTGGGACAAGGTTCGCACGACTATCGCCATGACCAAAGAGCAGGACAAAAAGAGTGAGGATCGGGATGAGAAGATCGAGGATTTCTTGACAGGTAAAGGATTTGGGAGCGACGTTTCGTTCCCAAAACCTTTCAACTTTGGTTTATCTCATATACACCACATTCTCCTATTATATTTACAGATAAGCCCTCAAAACCTCAAATCTTTCAAAAACCACCCCTACGACATACTAGACCCGACGAAACACCTCATGAACTCCGAGAAACTATAATATGGACCTTACCATCTACTGAAATTTTGATACTGCCACCAGAACCTCCAGAACCCTCATTTCAATCCCATAACTTCCACAAAAAGTTGAACCAATCCCATAACTTCCAAAAAAATCTGAATGAACCCAGAAACTTCAGGAAAAATCCGAATCACCCCATAACTTTCGAAAACCCCCGAACCAATCCCTAGTCTTTCAAAACTCTTAGTTATACCCCGCGATTACCAACCCAAAATTCTTTGATCCTTGTTGCTTTAATCTTGATGCCCTCGAGCCCAAAGCAAGTTGAAGTGAGTCAGTTGCATATACTATCCATTCAGTTTCATCTACTAGGCCCAGTCAATGGTTATTCGACTATGGGGCCACTGATACAATGGCTAATGACCCCATTGATCTCCTCACCACCTCTATTCCAAAATCAAAATGTATCAAAATTGTCAACAGGGGAGTATCGACTATCCAAGGAGCCAGAACTATCCAAATTTTGCCTTGACTTACCATATCTAATTGTCTCTATGTTTCGTCCTTGTCCTGTGACTAAGGAATTAAATTACTTGGTGTTCTTGTATCAAACATTTTGCTTATTTCAGGATATCTGGACGAGAGAGATAATTAGGTGTGGCGCTGAACGTGGCAGCCTGTACTATGTTGACGAGGTATCTCATCAGGGGACCGCAGTGCTGGCTCATAGAATAGTTGAACGACAAGTATGGTTATGGCACCAACGTCTTGGATATCCTTCCCATGTGTATCTGAAGCTTTTATTTTCTCAGTTGTTAAAATAGTGGAGTTCTTTTCGTAGCATAGGTATAGCAGCTAATGACACAGAATATTTAATTGTATAGATGATCGACCATATGTCTATCCATTTTTTGTGTATATCCAACCGTATATCTTGCTATGTAGTTCAACTTATAGAATGAGTAGCCTAGAATACTTGAAGAATAGGTTACAGTGATTTCTTGGGTTGATGAAATGCAGGGGATGCTATTTCTCCTTTCGTCTATTGGGCTTGTGATGATCTTTAACAAAATTAATAAATGGGCCTTTACTCGTTACATAGTACATACCATGGAAGTTGATTTTTTTTCCTTTTCTATTTTTACTAATCATTTTTGGTGAGAATGTGATCATTATAGTCTCAATAAAGTTCAGTACTACGTAGATGCTTTTATCCATTAAAAATGGAGTGAGACGAGTCATAATTGATAATTCGATTAGTTTTGTGCCAATAATGGATTAGAGCAAAATGGCTCTATTAAATTTCAATACTTCTACCAATAAAGTTGTTGGAAATCAATAGATCAAATTACGCAATGCATCTTGGGTCGCAATGGAAACAACTTCTTTGTATAATTATAAGGAGAAGGTTGCGTACATCTAACCCAATATACCTCAATTTGGTTGAAAATATACTGGGTATGTTGTTGCTGTTGAGACTACGTAGATACTTGACTAAACTTATACCACAAGTCACCTGAGTGGACAACTGCTAGTTATAAATACATATTTACCTTATAGGCACAAAAAGGTTATACATTTGATAAAATAGTTTATAGTAGGTTCATGGTTGTAGGGTCTTTTTTAGTGTGATCCCACCCTTTGCCGTCTCAAAATCCTAGCTCTGGTCCTGATCCTAGCCTGTAGGAATGCTTAAATTTTATTAGTTTGTGGTTCAAATATGTATAGATCTATCTATCTATCTATCTTAGATTTGTATTATGTGTAAATACATATGATGAAGATTGTTAGAGCTTACCGTGCCCTAAAGGAACCTGGCATTTTATAACGTTGGTTGCCCCTATTTCCACTCTAACTCAGAGAAAGTAAATTAAGAATATGCCCTTGCCAAAGTGTGAGTTTGTCCATCATCCACAACTTGCGTTTCCAAGCTGAGTTACAACTCGGAAGAACTCTACTATTTTACCTTGGCACACTCAAGAGAGACCAGAATAGCATGAGCGAAAGCAAACCGCATCTTTGCCACAAAATAACAAACAAACAACAAGAAGTTTGACAAAGTCATTCCATGCACAAATTTTCAAAGCATCGCTACTAGTCCATTAGCTCACTAAGAACTGGGTGTGACACCTAGTATTTTTAGGACTATTGGAACGACCTTGTCCTCATGTTGGTAGGTTTCCATATCATAGTGTCCCATCAGTGGAGGGAAGTAAACCGGTTTCCCTAGCAAAATATGGGTCAGCAAGGATCAACCAGATTCTAGTCCAGGATCCCAGATGCTAAAGGAAAACAAGGAAAAATTGAGAACGAAAAATGAAATCTGTCGTACACCAGAAGAAGGTAGAAAGCAAAAAGGGACCTACCCGATGGACTGTGCTATCAACGTCGGAACTACTCTAGAAATTTGGATCATGAGGCATTTGCTAGATGGATATTCAGCTAGTTTTTATTCTAAGTTGACAGACCGGCTTATGAGCACAATTTTTTGTATGAGGTTTGACATTCACCCAAAGATGCTATTTAAATAAAATTTTGATTTTTGAAAAATAGAATAAAAACCATCTGTCGCTAATGTGCTCGAACATCCATCAAAACATTCATATCAAGTGCCCCGGTAAATCCATGACCAGAATCAATTGTAGAGTGTATGCGAAATCTGATGAACAGAAGGCTACCAACTCCTTCAAGGCCTTACCTAGCTCAATACATACATACATACATACTACACATATATATATATATATATGATTTGTATAGGTACATGTGTCATATGTTCTTTTTATATGCCAAATATCACGGGTTTAAGCCATGAACCTCTAGTTCGTCATTTTGAAGGAGATCCAAGAATCTTCTTCATGACATCAACCTGGGCTTTGAGGCACTTTACATAATTTCCAGCTTCATTCAACAGCCTGCAAAACTCCATGTCTTTTCCTCCAGGGACGAGATCACGGAGATGCTTTTCGGATCCAAAGCTAGGGTTTGGAGTTGCAGCAGCCCTTTCTCTTGCCACCAAACGCCTACGTTCTCCGATCTTCTTCAGCAAAGCCCGGCTCCACGCCCTCCGGGGTCCAACTGCTATGGCCATGGATGCATATGCTGCAGCTCTGATTGCATGACATCTCCTGTTTCTCTCCACTATGGAAGCTGATGGATGAGAGCTCGCTCTCAACTTCTTGATTGCACTGAGGAAGCGAATAGTGAGCCTGGTTTTGATGGAATTAGGGTTTTTGGGAGTTTTCATTGAGATAGAGAAGGTGAGATTTAGGGTTTTCTTGAGAACATATGTGGGATACAAAGATTTTGTTTCTGACTCAAAGGGGCCTCCTCTTTTTCCCCAAGGACAAAAAGAGAAGTTCCAGTTTGAAGGTTCTTCAGACAACACATGCATCCAACTCCTTTATAACAAGGACAGAGATTGTGGTGGAAAAAACAATTAGTATTTTAATTGTGGAGATTGGATTGCAAATGGGAGGTGAGAAAGTGTTGAAAAAGTTTAATGTTATCATGAGATTTAATTTAAGTTGATCAGATTTTTTTGAATGAAAAAGTATTGAGGAAATTAGAGGAAAGAAGAAGGAAAGGGCTGATAATTGAATACACTTAGAATAAAATTAATTAATATTTAATCGTGTCTTAATCATTCATTATCATGGGGGGTTTTGGAGGGTGAAAAAGAGAGGCATGTGGGGCTGGATAAGGTCCAACTACCATATGATTGCACGTGGTTCCATGGCACAATGTACTTGGGTGGGGTTCAATTTTAATTTTAATTTATTTTCATTTACCCATTACTCCCCTTCTTAAAGTTTGTATATTCCAATAAATATAAACAAAATTCAAGTTATAAGTGTGCTATAATAAATCATCTTAGTACCAAATATTTTATGAAAGTAACCCATATACATTTATAAGTCGGCCTATATGTGCACCCACACCCAAGTCTCGAACCCAAGTCCGATAAAGTTTGACATGGTATCGGCGTTAGGTTTGAGTGCGGATGGTCCAGGTCCACTTTGATGGTCTGTGGAAGGGCCCTGTATATTGGCCACATGCTGGGGTTGAACCCGTTTGCAATAAAGTCTCAACAGGATTTGCCCAGTTAAATTTGAGTGGAATGTTAAAGGTAACATATCCCATATTAATTATGAACTGATATGATCCAATTTAAAAAAAAAATTGGTGTTATAATCACTCACATTGGTATTAATACTTTCGTGGCAATAGCCAATATTCATTTATAAGTTAACCTATATGCGTACTCGCACCCGAAACTTGATCTGGTGGACTGTGTCTGATAAAATTTGACACCCATTACATAACAAAACTTTGAAAAATTTATACAGAATAAGTTATTTTATGCACATCGTCACGATGTATATATTTGTCCGGTGCATTTTAACTTCTTTAATATAAAAAACGAGAAAAAAGTGATTTCATCATGCACATTGTTTGTTTGTTTCTAAAAGTTTAAATTAAAACGAAGCTGTCACTCAGTCATGGGATACCACAAAATGTAAATATATTTTCCTCGGCACAATTTTATAAGAAGGGTTTAAATTTAGATAATTTAAATGAAGGTTTTCAATTTTTATGTAGACCGAACATATACACAAAACTTTGTATTCGTTCGAGCGTCAATCCAAAACCTCAATTTTGTTGGTAAAAAATTAACAGACTCGGCTCAAGTAGGCTCGGATTAGTGTAGGCGTGCGCGTGTGACCAACTTATAAAGCGGATATTAGATATCCTTATTTTTTTATTGATAAGTAAGTGTGCCGCTAGCCCAGGTTGCAGACAATTTGAGTCTTGCCCCTTAAACCACTTTGTACCCCGGGTATAAGACAACCGCCCAAACCCGAGTAACACCTTTACCCATCACAGGTATCCCGACGACCCCAGAGGGCCCCCAGACTAATAATCCCAGGTAACAATGCACAGTTGGAGCCTAGCAGGTTTCGATCCCCCGACCTCTAGGCAAGCCCTGAGGTTCGATGTCTAGCCACTGGGACAACTCGCACCGTTCTTAACTTAAGATATGAATATGAATTATAAACTATAAATTCATAAGTTACAAGTTTATTTTTGTAACTTTTATCGATAAATGTTGTAGTTATAAGTTATAAGATTATATTCTTATAATTCTAAATGTTGTATGTTTAAACTCGGAATAATATATGCCATTTGTATAATTTAAAAATATGTATATAATATTTTTATAATTTGAAAGAAATAAAAAAATGAAAAATAGTATGGTTTAAATGGGCCCGCCTAGATCCAAATTTGATAAATCGTATCCGCCCTATTTTACTAAATGGTTTAGCTCGGATCGCCTGTTTTGCAGTCCTAAACCGCCTAAAACCATCTATTTTTAAACGGACATGCACGTAAAAGGTTCGGACTGGGCTAAAAGGGTTTGGGCTCGTTTAGGCTGGACCAAATGTCTCTCACTAGACTAGCCCCTTAGTTGTACTATCTTTTCCGAGGGATGCTTCCTATCAGTGTCTTACTCCAAATCTTCATTTCGCCTTTCTATTGTTCCTAGGTACGTACATGATATGCCCGCAGTCTTAAAATTCTGTCATCAAGCATACTTACAAACTTTCGAGACAATCACTTATATTATAGTTTCGAACATTATAGTTATAATTTTTTTTTACTTATACTGCATCTATCTATCTATTAATTTTTTTGCTTTGAATATTTTTCATAGTTTAATATGGATTTTCTCTACAATATCTCTTTCATGTGGCATGGTTCGTTGAAAAATACTTCAGTTATGTATGCCCCAAATCTTCCTAAAGATTACCATCCAAATCATCTTCTAAGTATCTTCATCTTTCCACATTTTTCACATGTGCGCCATGAAGTTTGAGAGTGGTTCTTTTGGAGAGAAATGATATAACGCAAGAATTTGAGTCTCAAGAATCACAAGAAAGTGATTTTGGGACCAAAATACCCCAACACTCATCATAAGCATTAAATGAAGTGCTGGGGTATTTTGGTCCAAAAATTATTTTCTTGTGATTTTTGAGATTCAAATTGCTTTTTGGAGGACAATTTAGGTTTATATATCTGTCTTTAAATTCCAAAAAATAAAATATCTTTCTTCTAATTCCTCATAAAGCGAAATGCACTTTTTAAATAATATTTATCAAACTCAGATAAACCATGTAGCTAAGCACTTATGAGAATTAGGTATCAATTAATTCCCTCAATTTCATTTACTTTCCGTACTATTTCCTAATTTCCCTATGTAGCCAATCCACTATCGAAATTTGAATTCCTTGTAAGGCAAGATATTTCTATATAAATAAAATGACAAAAAAGAAGAATATGGGTATTAATTATTTGCTTTTTGGTCTATTTATAGATATTTTTTGCGAATCTTGAATATTTGTATAAAGTCCCTGCTTTCATTAATTAAGCTATGTACAGCTTTGTTACATTCTGCCTAATCAAATGAAAGATTCTATTTAGAAGTCAACCTCGTCAAGGGCTGACCTGAAGAAATTAAAGATGGAAATTTAAAAAGAAAAAAAGTAAATTTGATTTCTTTGCGGTTGGTTCAATATTGGCGTGCAGACCCACACATGCTGTTGTTTTGGAGCAAACCTCAGAATAGATTTCAACTGAACTGCCAAAATGCATTTTTTAAATAAACAATATATATACTTATTGTCGGTTTAAAGTAATTTTTATTTAAAATTTTAATAGGAGCTTGATTTTAATATATGTGTTAAAAATTTCACATATTTCTCATTTTTTTTCAGTAATTAGTTTTTAAGTAGATATGAGACAAAAAAATTTGTCATTTTCTTTCTAGTGGCAATTATGTAAATAAATAAAAATTATGGAAAAATATTATTATATTTGTTAGCAATTTTTGTAAAACATTCAAACTTCTAAAATAAGAAGGAAAAGGAAAATAATAAGAAAAATAAAAAACAAAAGTTAAAAAATACTAGAGATACAAAACATATGACAAGTATATTTTTTCTCTTGAAGTGGGAAGGGACATGGATGAATTTCTAATTTTTGCAGGAGGCGTAAAAGTGTTAATTTTTATAATGATGGGAGAATTTTTTTTATATAAAATGTTTTAAAAAATTATTTCATTTTTTTTTAAAATAAAAATGATTAATTCTTCAAATCTCATGGTTGCATCCACATTCTTTTGCACCAAGGAGGTCCATTCCTGGGGTGGGGGTGGGCGAGGGAACCACCCCCTCTAGTGGCATATCTTTTTTTTTTTTGATAAGTAATCAGAAGACTGAGTTCAGAATCACAGATCAGGGTATCCTTTGGGCCCAGGGGCCCGCCGACTAATCCCCTCAGAATATCCTTCGCAAGTTGGAGCTCAGTGGGAATTGAACCCCCGACCTCACTAGGTTTCCCATGTGTGTCGGGCCAATTCACCACTAGACCAACTTGCTTGGATCTCTAGTGGCATATCTATCTTAGGCAGCGGGGGCATCCTCCTCTCCCAGGATCCGTTAGTGACACTCTCGCCCCTCATTCTCATTCATCCACTCACCCATTAAAAAAAATTAAAAAATTGACTGCAATTTTTTAAAATTTGTATTTTTACTTCTTATTTTTATAAAAATCTATATATTTTTTAAATCTGTCACTGACAAAGCTTATGAAATAAACAAATCTGATCAAATTAATGAAAAAAAATTATTTTTTTGAAAAATCCTTGAAACACTTGCACTTATTAAATAATTTGTCATCGTCAACCTTTTGCACCTACAGTCAACATAGTGGCTATGGCTATTTTCCCTAGTCATTTAATTTAATGCACTGCCAACACTCTACAGTATATTTCCTTTGAACTTTGAGCTTAATGGAACAATTTTCCTGATTTGATTTTAATATTTATTGGACTTGGATGACTGAAAGTAAGAAGAATCCATCTCAAGACTCTGATGAGTAAAAAGATGACAAAACAATGTTTGTCTTTCACAGTCGTCTTCGTTGACTCCATCACTCATAGTATTTCTTTGTTTTGTTTTGTTTCGTTTCGTTTTGTTTATTGAAAATCTAAAATTTTTAAAGCCATATAATTTTCTGTTAGTATTTGAACGATTCTAGTAAGAGCCATATTCGAACTTGTAAGGAAGTTTACATTTTCTCAGTAAAAATCTTGTTTTGTGTGTGTGCGAGAGTGAAATTGTAACTTGTAATTTTTTTTGACTGAGGCGATGATAAAGGTTGATAATTTTTTTTTACAAATAATTACAAAATTAAAATAATAATTTATGTGCTAGTGCACCCTTTGCCTTCTGTCTCTATTCACGCCCATTTTAATTTTAAAATAATATCTATAAATTTAAAAAATATATTTTTACCCTTTGATCATGTCATCCTTCCTATATCCAACACCTAAAATTCCAAAACAAAAAACATGATCTCGTCTACGCAAGGTACGTGAACTAAAAAAAGGGTTATTTATTTATTTATTTTGAGGGGAAGAGAGTATCATCATTTAAAAAAAACTCAGTAAACATTAATAAATATTAAAGAGCTTATTTTTCCCAACAACTGTACCAATCTAAACAAAATCTGGCCTCAAAGCTAGTCATTGATAGTTAAAACTTGCATTAATGAGAATAACAATTCCCATTACCCTAAAGTCAAAACATTAACATCTCGTTGAATCTCATACCATAGCACTAGCAAGATAACTTCAGAAGTCACACCTATAACTCAGTAGCCCTTTGTTTCCCATTTTGGCTTGTGGACTTGGTGTGTAGATTTAATGTAGGCATGGTAGTGTATTTAGGGGGTGTTTGCAAATTACACTAATAAACACCTTTTGGTGGTGAAAAAATCTATTTTGAGTGTTTACGATTTTGGCTTTGACGTTTGGCAGTGGGGAAGTAAAAAAACCCAAAAGTTAGAAACATTTATGTGATAGCTTTTGGAGTGATTTTGGTAGTGACAAATTTATAATTATTTAAAAATTTAAATTTCAGACATTCCTAACCTCATAAATAATTTAATATTCCCAAAAAAACTTAATTCGAGGATATTTTTATTAATTTTCATAAGTTAGGAAAAATAATTTTCAAATAATAATCTACAAACACTATATTTATAACTTTTGCTATAATAAAGCACATTTTGCACACACTTTCCAACTTCTTCATAAAAGCTCTTTTTTTCAAATTTACTTCTGCATAAACACAAGAACTTGCAAATATCCGTTACTATCCTAGTACGAAATTTATATTGTTAAACATGAAATTCTACTCATTTTGTTCCTTTGTTTTGGATAAGAAAAAATTTGTATTATGGGAATTCGTTATAATCCTTTTGTTTTGGTTCTGCGTGTGGAATCAGATTGCAAAGTGGTTGAATATCGCTTTCACCAACGAACGGGTGCCATCATGGGTGTTGTTTGCAGAGGACCAACCGTCAGGTACAACAGAAAATCTATTGTGGTATATTTGGGGTGCTTGCAACATAGCACATTTTTTCAATGATACTATAAAGCCCCTATTTTGCGGAGCCTTATTAAAATTATAATCCAATTATAAGTACTTTTTTTTAAAAAACAACTCTTCATTTTTTCAAAAAAATTTATTATAATCAAATTATAAGCATAAGAGGGTCTGCGCAAAATACCCCCCAAAAGTATAAACATGACGATATAGTATTGTTGCTAAGATTTACACAGAATAAACATATTACACAATAGAGTTTGCAGGGGTCAAATCCCTCATTTTCTGTTTGTCTTATGTCTCATTATAAAGAATGTGAATGTCTCGTTCTTTACAGTGGCGCGTTTATAACAAAGTAAAACAAGGATAACTTAAATAGGTCATTGGACCGCAATTCCTTTTCACCGTTGTGTAACAGTTTTTCCCGCTCAAAATTCGTGTCACCATTCTGCAGCAAAACAATTGCAGTGCCTTGAGTTGCATCGCCAGGATTCTGATGTGAATCACACACTGCTGACTTCAATATCCGCTTCTTAAGGTGAGCATCCTACAAGCTCATATTGTACAACAAATAAGTAAAAGAAGCAACAGGAAGAGACTTTGTAAAGATGTCCGCAATTGTTCTCTGGTGGAGACGTGTATGAAGAACAAAACTTGCCTTGTAGTGATCACGTACCACATGACAGTCAATCTTTATATGTTTAGTCCGTTCATGGAAAATCGAGTTGGCAGTGATGTCCAGAGCAACCTTATTATCGCACAAGAACGAATGGGTAAAGGAACATGAATATGAAAAATCTCTGAGCATGTATGTGATCCATTGTAGTTCACGGAAAGTGGATGCCATGGCCCGATACTCAGCCTCAGCAAAAGAACTTGAAATGGTAGACTATTTCTTTGTCTTCGAGGAGATCAAGCTCGCCTCCAAGAATTTGCAATATCCTATCAGAGAATGCCTAGTGGTGTTGTAGCTACCCCAATTCACATCACTGAAAGCTCTCAGTTGAAAACTATAGTTGCTCGGATTGAATAGTCTGAGGGTAACGTGTTCAGCCAAGTAACGCAAAACATGAATCACAACATTCCAGTGGACATCATGAGGGGCACGAACAAACTGGCTCAATTGACCATATAGGTAAGGTCAGGACGAGTGTGTAATTTAGATAGAGCAAGCAACCAGAGATGCGTCTGTCGGCTTGTGAAACAAAGGTGAATCCTCATGAGTAGTGGTTGCAAACTTCATGTCACGAGGAAAAGGAGTAGCAACATGTGTGCAATTCAGATAGCCAAAGTCGTTCAACAGATCACGAATATATTTTTTCTGGCTGATGTAAACCCCAACAGAGGAATTGGCTATCTCCATCCCAAGGAAGAACCTGGCAGAGCCTAGGTCCTTGATGGTAAAAGTAGTATGAAGATAATGCTTAAACTGGTTAATTTTAGGGATGGGGGTCCCTGTAATGAGAACATCATCCACATAAACTAGCAAAAAATATGATGATATGAACTTTAAAACAAAAAAATAGGGGTTATGACTGCGCAAATCCATAAGCTTCCAATGCATCAATGAAAACAATATTCCATTATCTTGAAGCCTATTTAAGCCCATACATGGAATTCTTAAGCCAACATACTTGCCTCTTTTTAGCTCCATCATAACCAAGGGTTGGGTACATGTAATCTTCTTCATCCAAGGTGCCATGTAAAAAATGCATTGTTGACATCTAATTGCTGAACATCCTAATCTTGGGATGCAACAATGGCAAACAAAATTTGAATTGTGACAACATTAGCAACCGGACTAAAAATCTCATCAAATTCTTCTCCTTCCACTTGAGTATAGCCCTTGTATACCCACTAAAAATCTCATCAACCGGACTTATAATTTGTCTATAGTCACATCAACTTTATACTTAACTTTGTATACCCACTTTGATCCTATGACCTTTTTACCTGGAGGTAAGTCTGTTGTCTCCCAAGCATTGTTATCTTCAAGGTCCCTTAGCTCACTATGCGGTTCAGCAGTTGAGCCAGTTTGTTCAGAAACCACAGGACTCTCACTGGGATGCTGCCAGGCATATTCTCCGTTATTTGGCTGGCAATCAAACTCTTGGCCTTTTCTATTCCAGCCACTCTTCCTCCAATCTTTCAACTTATAGTGATCCTGATTGGGGGAGCTGCAGATCATCCAGGCATTCCTTGACAAGATATTACATATTTTTGGGAAGCAGCCTCATCTCTTGGAAGACCAAAAAAATAGCCCACTGTTACCTGTTCTTCAGCGGAGGCTGAATACCGTGCCATGCCAGCAACAGTCAGAGAAGTTCAGTGGCTGCTATACATGTTATTAGATTTTAAGGTGATTTCTGCACTGCATGTTCCTTTATTTTTTGATAATCATGCTGCTTTGGATATTACAGCCAATCAGGTGTTTCATGAGCATACGAAACACATCGAAATAGACTTTCATGTGGTCTGTGACCAGTTTAAATCAGGTATCATTATGCCGCAACACATTGCTTCTCAGCAACAACCTGCTGATCTTTTCACTAAGGCCCTTCCCGCGGCTGTCTTTCAGTTTTTACTCTGCAAGATGAGTCTCTGGAGTAGAGAGAGGCATCCGGTCCGGGCTAAACGGGCCAAAACCGTTTTAGCCCGATCCGGACCATTTTTTTCCCCGCCCGTTTAAAAAATGGGCGGTCCGGGCTAAACCGTTTAGTAA
>JAOWBN010222865.1:0-13094 GCA_028565015.1 Pinguicula moranensis | reverse complement strand
AATGAAGAGTTATTTTTTGGCGGAAAGGTGCTTATAATTGGATTATAATTTTTAGAAGGCTGCGCAAAACAGGGCCTTATTAGACTAGTTAGTAAAAGATCCTTTTGCCCTTAGTTTAGGTTTAAAATCCATTTCTCTTACATTTTCGAGCTAAATGCACCCACCGGCCACCTCTTATGGTTTGGCGACAATGCACAAAAAACTCTATTGTTTGAAAATAGGCACAAAATCCCTTATACTTTCAAAGATTATCACACTTGCTCCAATACTAATTTTATATAAATTTTAAATGTTTATGACCAAAATACCCTTATTGAAAGTATGCACATTATCCCTTATACTTTCAAAAAATAGCGCATTGCCCTATAGTTTGAAAATAGGCACGTTATGCCTTGTGGTTTGACTCCAACTTTGTTACCAATATACGAGATAGTTTGTGGTTGTGGATGTCTTATGGTTTGAAAAAAAAATATAGCATTTGCCCAACCACCAATTTAATAGAAGTTTTAAGAATTAAAATCACATTTAAAATAAAAAAAAATTGAATAATATTAAATTAAAATTAAAATAAAAAATGAATAAAAGTGAAATAAAAAATAAAATAAAACTAAAATAAAAAATAATACACAATAAAAAAAATTAAAAATAACAAAAATTAAGTTAGACAAAAATATTTTTTAGTCTATTTTATTCAATATAATTTATTTTGGTATTATTTATTTTATTTTATTTGCATTTTTTCATCTATTTTATTTTTATTTTAATTAACTATTATTTAAAATTATTTTCATTTAATTAGAATCTCCTTTTTTTAGACAGGTACATGTTACACCTGAAAAAATTGACTTTTTATTATAATAAATTAAATCTCAGTTAAAGATGTAGCGAGTATAGTACACGCAGGAGTAATGTGCTACTTTTTAAACGCATAGGGGCTTTTGTCCTTATCTTCAAATTACCAAGTTTTTTGTGCATTTTTGCCAAACTACAAGGGGATGTGCATTTAGCCCTACATTTTCACATACTTTTGGGTGGAGGCAAGATCTTAGAATTTCAAGCTCCCAAGTGGGCAAATTTCACTCTTCAGCAAGGGGTTTAGATTCTCTACTTGCTTTAGCATTCTTACTTCGAATTCTAGTTGTTATTACGTAGCTCTTGCTTGTAGCATGAGTTAATTTTACCTTATAGGACAAGATTTTGCCTCTTTCGGATGTGGGTTAATGATGTTTGAATGTTCCATTTGGGCATTTCTTATTGTGCTGGTTGATTCTACTAGTGTTTATTTATTTATTGCTATTGTTTGGCCAACTCTTGCTTGCATTTTAAATCAGCTTATGTTAGCTTTGTGTCACAGGATGAATACTTTCTTCCACGAAGTCCTTCAAACCGTGTGGCGATTGACTAGGAATCATCAGTTCTCTACCAAGAAAGCCTTCACCAATTGGGGTTGCTAGTTATGCCAGAGAGAAAATGAAGCATCTGTTGAAATAAAGAAAGCTTTGTGTTGGAATGCTTCTTCTATTCGTAGATTCTTCTATGATTTTATAAATGAATACAATCCTTATTTATACATGGTTACTTTCCTAATGCATGTTAGAGATTAATTTGATCCTACGATTGAGGATGATCTTGTAGGATCTTCAACAAGTTAAGAGAGTTCTAAACATCTCTACAACTACATTGTAGAGCCTTCTAATAATCTCTACAAAAGTAAGAAAATACAATTCTATTTACAATGAAGTCCCTCATATACTATCAAATTATAATCTTGCCTCAAGTATTAAGTTGATGTCTCTAACTTCTCTATGGCTTGGTCGGCATTGTGTAGGCAAAATATGGTGGACATGGTATTCGTAATGAAACCAAGAATTAACTCTAAGTAATGCCACGTAGAGACGAAGATTACTATTCATTCAACCACAATTTCACCAGACAAACAGAAAAGGAATAGAGATATTTTAACATTATTGTTACATTACTGTTACATTACTGATACATTACTTTCATCCACTACAAATTGTCCCCGCCCAGTACTATTTAAGCCCCAATTTATAAGCAAGTTGCTTCGGGGTGTTTCACTACATTTCTATTTGTTGTAACTGTGCAGATTTGAGGGCAGTGCGATATAGCCAGTCAATCCGGAGATATAGATCTTATCATCTTGTCGGTACATTAAATCTTGACTAGGCATGCCGAGCACTGAAATGATATCGCGCACGACAATAGAGGCCGCACGACAGCCAAGACAGGGGCGAAATGACTATTTTGCCCCTGTGTTGGGATCCGTGCCAGTGTTAAACACAGGGACAAAATTATCATTTTGCCCCTATCGTGCGCCTGTCGTGCACCTGTCGTGCGTAATGTTGTGGTGCGCCATATCATTCCTCCTTTATTTGAGACATCCTGCATGTGGTTTCGGAGTCTAGCTTTTCGAGAAAGTTTGATAAGGTGGGCTTCTTCGTTTTTCTGCTTGCTTCGGGCATGCCTAGTTAAGAGTAATTTGATCCGTCATTGCCAGCCCAAGCCTCTGATCCTGCACGTATTCCTTGTTTCTTTCTTATTGGGACATCCCAGGCCCGGTAACATTTTCAGCCCACATCACTTAGTTTAATCAATACCAACTTTATTCATCATTCAAATAACTTGGAGCTTACTAATTTTGATACTTGCCACAGTGCAATCCTCATAGCTTGAGTTTTGCTTATTCTTTATTACTTGTTCGATTTCTATACTTCCAATATTCTACAACACATATGTACCTATCGAATGAGAGCATGAGGCCAGTAGTATATGAGTAATCACTTGATGCGACGAAGAAGGCTTATGGGCATTCATGGAATCAGGCAAAGAAACATCTAAATGAATAGCGTCAGTAAGAATGTGAGGAATAACTGATGTGCCTCCCAAAGGAGTTGAAACTTGTAAAGATTGACTCACTGAGTCAGGAGTCAAAATGTGTAGTAAGCGAGCTCTATGCATCCCATTCATCTTATAAAAAAAAAAGTTAAAATAAAAATTTAAATATTTATTGTATGAAAATTATTTCCAAAGAAAAATGAAAATAATAACTTTTAGAAAAAAATTAAATAAAACAATTAATTGGTTGAGGTAGAATAGAATCTATAATTGTTGGTGAATATTCCAGACTTTGTGAAAGCGAAAATAATAAAATAAGGCAACAATACAATATTTACATAGTTCGGCCTGAAAGCCTATATCCACGGAGAAAAGGAGAATCAATCCACTAAGAAACAATATTCTCGTGATACAACAGAGACACATAGAATAAATAAAATATACTAAGAAAATCTTCCAAGTCCCTCAAACACAGAGAGGCACATTCCAAGTCTTACATCTCTCTATTTTTCTCTCACCTAGTCTCTCTCCTTTTTCTGCCTCTCATCTCAACCCAAATAGTTAAAATGTCTCATATTTATAGGCATGAATTCCATTACTATTAGAATTCTTACAATATTAATTCAAGTCAAATACTAGAAATATAATATTAGAGGAATTCCTAACAATCATCCTCTTAACTTGAGTTCTCTAGTGTCACGAAAAAACTTGATTTCTTCTCTGAGCACCCCCTCAGAGGTAGCTCCACGGTGTGCACCATTCAAGCTCGTCTTGAACTTGCCAAATAGAAGATGACATCGTCATCATACCCATGGGACCAACAGGTTTTACATTAGTAGAAGTACTCGCACTTCTCTGACCATACAGAAACTCTGTGTTTGCTCAAAATACGATCATGGTCTCCAACAGAGACCAATACTTCTCACCAAGAGAATATCTCTTTTTTTCAATTCATACACACCATTTTCACTTTTGCAATCAGACTGAATCATCGATCTTGGAACATTAGCCAACACTCCAAACCACCATTAATAAGTTACCACAAGTTCTCAAACTACTACAATACACAAGCTTCCACGAGTCTTCCTTAGCACCAAAGCTTCTAAGCCTTCACGATTTATCAACTGCCATGGTTTCAAGCTACTTGAACTTTCATTCCAAGCTTTGATTGGTTTCTTGTCCAACTTCAATTTTCCAGTTCCTCAAGATCAGATTTGTTAACCCCAATGTCAAGATTGTCTTTATCTTGACTCTGTCACTCACAAACTTGACACAAACTACAAAGGTTATCTCGCCATACTAACCAGAAGATAAACCAAGCAGCTAACAATGTTCTCTAAGATATTCTAATTACAACTCCAAATAAACAGAGTATTACAACCTACCGGAGCACACAAATTACCATAAACTGCTTCGAAATTCAACCAATTGAATGATCCAAAAATCTGTCCAACAAAAACTTAAAACCCACACACGTTTTTGTGCCTAATTCGCCTCATATACTGAACATTAGATCACCATATCTTATGTAATCTCTTTTTAATTCCATGGGCTTTCCAATGGCACTAAAATCTTTGCAATCGGAGCAGTAGAACTCTGGCAATCATTGGTCAAAGTTGATTGCACGTTCCTTCGCGGACAGCAATAACTTTCATCAAATTCGATGAAATCAGGGCTCTTCCCGAATACACATGACCACAAAACTTTAGGGCTATTGTTCAATTTTCAATGAGCTTTCAAACGACACCGAGACCATCATGATCAGAGTCCCCAATCTTTTGAAATCAGCAATTCAAGTAGTGGCGATACAGGTGAACTCAGGAGATTTGCTCAAAAATTTCCCTTTTTTTTCTTTAACAAATCTTATGCCCAAAATATCACAAAAATCTCATTCCAAATCATCAGAGATCTCAATTTCACTGCAGATCTTAAAACACAACTCAAATCTCACAACCTGGCTCTGATACCACTTGTTTGGGAGTATTCTAGACTTGGTTAAAGCGAAAATAACAAAATAAGGCAACAATACAATATTCACATAGTTCCTCCTGAAAGCCTACATCCATGGCAGTATAGGGGAATAAATCCACTAAGAAATAATATTCTCGTGATACAATAGAGACAGAGAGAATAACTAGAAGATACTAAGAAAATCTCTCAAGTCCCGCAGACACAGAGAACCATATCTCAAGTCTCACATCTCTCTATTTTTCTCTCACTCAGTTTCTCTCCATTTTCTGTCTCTCTTCTCAACCCAAATACTAATTCAAGTCAAATACTGAAAATTTAATATTAGACAAATTCCTAACAGTAAGGATGGACAACTTTCTTCCCAAAGTTTGATTGTAGAGAGAAAATGTGATTGCCAATAATTCTTCATCTTGATATTGCCTCATAACGGATAGCGAACTGAAAGATGATTTCAAGTTTTGGTATTTATGTTCGTTAGTTAGGGGGGATCAAAAATTTGATCGGTATTCAGTATACCAAATACCGATCGGTATTTATACAGAATAATCTATCTTAATCGATTATTCGGTAAATCAGATCGGTATCGGGATTCAACTTGTGATACCGAATATCGATCAGTATGGTTCGGTAAATTGGTAAATCAGTATTTTACCAAAAAAATCAAAAAATTTCAATAATGGTTATTCGGTATTTCGGTAATATCGAATAGATTACCGAATTACCGATCCAATTCGGTATTTCTCATAATTCAGCTCAGTATCGGTATGGCTTTTTTTGTACCAAATTAGGTCAGTTCGGTATCGGGAATACCAATTACTGATTGATATTATCGAATAACCAGCCCTACCGTTAGTGGAATGGAGTAGAGGTAAGTATTTGGATCGGGTTAAATGGGTTACCCCGATCCGTATAGGTTGACAGGCAGAGGAGCTGACCCATTTTTTTTGTCGTATCTGATTGGGTCCAATTTTTCAGCTCGACGGATTTGCCCGGCACCGCCTACTTTAATTTTTTTCTTATTTTATTTTATTTTAAGTGGCTGACATTTTTATTAAAAAAAATTGAAAAATGGGTCAGGTCGGACAAATCCATGAGGATTCGTGCCGGGTTGGCTCAGCGCATTTACAAAAATGGGTCTAGCCTAGCCAGACATGAAAAAATATGGGCAGGTTGATTGCTAAACTCAACTGGCCGACCCGGAAAAAATGGGCTAGGTTATTCCACTCGTTCGTCTGCCTGTAGAATAAAGCGAGTTAAATGTGAAGTTATTTAAATTAAAAAACTAATATTCCAAATGTTCTTTTAAATATACATTATATATATATATATAGGGAAGCGTTATATTGACACCCAGTTTTATACCATTCGTTACACTGTTTCCTTAAAAGTCTATGTTTAGGGTCCGTAGGGTTTAGGGTTTAGATTTATAGATATTTAGGCCTTAGGGTTTATCTTTTCGATTTTAGGGTTTAGGGTTATAAACAAAAAAAAAACCCTAAACCCTAAGCTCTAAAATCGAAAAGATAAACCCTAAGGCCTAAATATCTATAAATCTAAATCCTAAACCTCAAACCCTAAACCCTACGGACCCTAAACATAGACTTTTAAGAAAACAGTATCACGAATGGTGTAAAACTTGATGTCAATATAACCGTCCCCATATATATATATATATATTAATTTTGAATGTTTATGGCCCGACGGGCCACGTGCCGCCCGACGGGCATTTTCAAAATTTAAATTTTTATTTATTTATTTGAAATCGAATTCGATATAGGCGGGATGGGCCTGACGGGCCCACGGGTCATATGTCGCCCGCCGTGTTTTTCAATTTGTTCATTTTTAAAAAATGAAATTTTAATGAATTTTAATTGTTGTTTTTATTTAATTTTTTAAAAAATTACGTTTTTTTGGTTCAAATGTTTTTTTTCAAACAATTTTCAATTTTTTTTAATTTTTTTGTTCAAATATTTTGAATTGTTTTAAAAAAATATTTTTTTTTAACAATTTTTTGTGCCCGACCAACAAGCACGACAAATTCGATGCGGATCACCCGCCGGGCCGGGCCTCCAGGTCGAACACGATTGGGTTTTTCATTTTATTTATTTATTTATTTATTTTGATTTGGCGGGTTAGGCCGGGTGACCCGCCGCCTGCCCCGCAGGGCTGGAAATACGTCTTTTTCATCTCTAATCTTATCTATGCTTCAGGAAAAAGTTTCACCTGCCCGCTTGTCCGTTGTGCTTACGAGGAACTAGCTTGCCTAAGCCTGCCTTGCATAGAGATTTTTCTTTGGACTAAACCTCGTAATATGCTCAGTTACTGCTTTATCCAGCCCGCCGTGCTTTTTGCGGGCCAGTTCTGGGTCGCGGGCCATTTTGTCCATCTTTATCTCTGCCTCAGATACTTACGGGAATTTATGGACTCTTTTTACTTCACTAATTTTCCGTCACAATGTGAGGTGGACGATATTCATTGTATCTTCGCTCGTAATGGGAAGGTGCGTTATGTGTTCATTCCAAAGAACCAATTGAATACGAACAAGATATATGGATTTGTATGGTTTTCACCTCTTCCGAATGTTTCAGCAATGGAGAAATAGTTGAATGGCGTTTGGATTGGGTCTCATCGATTAATTTTTAGCCGTTTGTTCTCATATTGTAGTTTGTCTGGCGACAAAGGAGGCAGTTGACCCCAAATTAAAACTTTGAAATTTAGGCCACAAATGGAGACTCTAGATTGGTTGCAACATTTGCATAGTGGGCACCCCAGGTTGCGTCGAGGTTGTGACGATTTCAAACCTATTGAAGGAAAATTGTTTTGAGGAAAATAAGGCGATACGAATGGATGGAGGAGAAGTGTTGTTATCATGTACTAGCCTTAAAGGAAGCCATATGGCTGACAACAGGGAAGATAGGAATGAAACAAGCTCGTCCGTGGCATTGAGAGGTCGCACATAATACTTGAGAAGTTTGGATTCAGATACAAGGCACGTCACCTCACTGCTGGGACTATGATTTTTTCAGTGGAGTAGCGAGTAAGATTGGCACCTTGATATGAATTGATCCAATAACGTTCGACCGGGAAGCAATTCATCGCACAAGATTATTGATTTAGGTAGAGGGGGTCAGTTATATAGATGAGTGTATGAAGATAGAACTGGAGGATTCATAGGAGATGTTTCAGTATTCATGTGATGGAGTAGCTGGGTTATCAACCTAAAAAATGGATGGTCTGGCGACGTGTTCCAGAAAATCCAGGGAGAAAGGAAGATGAGGAAGATGGTGGTAATGTGATAAACTTAACAGAGTACCTGCCATTTCCGCGCACAAATTTGAAACATGCCAAAAAAAATAAGGAATTGGAGAAGACCATGACTGGGAATCTCCATCTACTACCTTATGCCATGGAGGATGTATCCGAAAAACAATCTCCGCAGTTGTTGCTATATTTCCTGAATGACAAAGTAGAGATCAATCCTGATGAAGTGGAACCAATAGAAATCACACCAGTTAGAGTAGAGAGCTCACTGTTATAGCTGCCACAATAGAGTCTAATCCCTACCTTGAGCTTGGATATTTTTAAAATACGCCTAATCGTGGAACAACTATCAGAGGGGGCGAATGGTGGCTTACTCAGCAAAAACTATTCCAGTATTTTCAGAGTTTGCGTGATCAGTGTGTGACTGCTCCTCCCCCTAATATATCTGATCAACAATTCGATGAGGTGAGGGTCACTCATGGGCAGCATCCTGATCTGAATGCGGTAGCAGAAATATGGGCATTGGGAAAGTCCACTAGGGTTCAAAGTTCAAGTACTGATGAGTGCATGATCCGAAGTATTGCAACACTTGAACAACAAGACGCGGAGTTGCGACAATCTGAGGGGTATCTGGCGCCTGTCTCTATTGTTCATCAATGAAAGTTATGATGATTAATGTTCGAGGAATTAATCGGTTGGGGATAAAGGCGACAATCAGGTCGCTTATCTTAAAAATATAAGCTTTATTTTTTGTGTTTTAATATTATGTTTAAAAGTAAATTAAATAAATTAATATTATTATTTATATAAATTAAGAAAAAGAAAATGGACAGATCATTAGTATGGCGTATATGGTGTAATAATGAGTTTGAGTGGGTGGTGAGTCCTTCTGTGGGCCTATCTGGTGGACTTCTATCGATCTGGAACCCTACGGTCTTTACAGTAACTAATATTTCATCGTTTCCTCATTTCTCTTCAGTACATGGGACTCTCTTATCTAAAAATATTGATATATTGATGATAAATGTTTATTTTCCACAAGATATGCAGTCGAAGAGGGTGATATGGCAGCAACTTATCTTGATTATATCGAACGAGAATGACAGGCTTATTTGTATTGTAGGTGATTTCAATGCGATGTTTCCTCGAGGAATGTTTGAATGGAGATGGAGTCCCGACATAAGAAATGACAGAATTTAAGGAATTTATTGTTGAGAATGAATTGCTGGATCTACCACTATTATATTATGTCATTAATTCACTTGGTTGAACGGTCAAGGCACGAGTGCAAGCCGGATTGATTGATTCCTATTGACGGAGCATTGGTTACAGATTTGGCTAAATTTGCAGCAACTCGCGTTAGACAGGAGTATTGTAGAACACCGTCCTATATTATTGCAGTCTGTATTTGTGAATGGGGGGGCCTAAGTAGTTTATGTCTTGTTGGGAATCTCATACTTCGTTTTGTGAATATGTTGAACACAGTTGGTCTTCTGGTTCTTTCTCAAGAAGTAAAGGATAAGAACTTCATTGTAAGATGAAAAACTCTGTCAGGATTTATAGGAATGGACCCTGTTAGAATATATCTCACACGGGTTGTGGAAAGAAATATAAAGTAACTTATAAGAGAATATGGGCTTACAACCAATCACCTTGGTACTAATTTTTATGGTAGTAATCCACATTCAATTGTAAGTTGGCTCATATGCGCACTCGCACCGAGGGCCCGAGCTTATTTACTATTGGGCCGGGTCTGGGTCCGAGCCCAAGGCCGTTTACTGTTGTGTCAGGTCAACTAAATTTATATGGTATCAGAGTTGATATGGCTTAACAGCCCAATAAAGATCTAAAGGGCCTATGAGACTCACAATTGCACAAGCTCAGTCATATATGAAATGGAGCTCTGAGCACATAGTATTGATTCTGAGGTACTTATGCCTACATTATAAAAACAAGTCTCAACAAGGCTTGGCTAGTTGAATTTGAGGGGGAATGCTAGAATATATCTCACACGGTTTTTGTAAAGAAATATAAACTTAACTTATAAGATAATGCGGTCTTACAATCAATCACATTGGTTGAGACTCAAAGTGGACAATATCATCCAATGTGTGTGGTGTCCAAAAATTTAATATGGTATCAGAGTCAGGTAAGCTGGTGCGGGACCCCCATCGGTGTTGTCCACTATATAGGTGCCCGACCTAGAGGTGGGGTTGGTTAGGGCCTTAGAATCAGGCCCGCCCCGGAGGGCCTAGGAATTAAGCCAACATGTTGTTAATTCTCAACAGGTGATGCCCAGTTGGACTTGAGGGGGATTGTTGAGAATGTCCCACATTGGTTAGGAAACCCAAGTGAGAATGGTTCAAATAGGGACACCACATTAATTGGATAAAGCCTTTTTGGAATAAAAGCCAAAGAACAAATTCATGAGGGATTCAGCCCAAAGCGGACAATATCATCTAATGTGTGGGGTGTCCAGAAATTTAATAGAACTGAACTGTCTTAGGGTACGCAGATTGAAAGATTGAACAATAACAAAACCAACTAAACTTGTATGATGCTATTGGTGAGTCGTGTGCCCTTCTAGAAGTGGAAATAGTCCATCAAAAAGTAAAGTAGCGTGACCTTCAGGTATCTTTAAACATAAAAGTTGGTATAATGTTTCAAAAATCACAATCAAAATGGATCAAGGAGGGGGATGAGAATTCTTGATATTTTCATGCATGAGTGAAGAGTAGATGGCTGAGAAATGGCATCTATGGATTATATGTGAATGGATAGTGGATAGAATCGGTGGCTGGATTCCAAAGGGGCATTTGCAAACATTTCAGTGGTCATTTTAGAGAGGCAATGAGCTATCGTCCTAGCCTACTAGGTTTGGAGTGCACTCGGCGGTTTTCTAGAGAGGATAATGATATGTTGATGGAGACTTTTACTGAACATGAGATTTATGAAACTCTAAAGAGCTGTGCGGGTGACAAAAGTCCAGGACCTGACGGTTTCAACTGTTATTTTATTCAGAATCAATGGGATGTTTTGAAGGGTAACTACATCAGCTTCATTCAAGAGTTTTATTACTCGGGACAACTGTTAAGGAGTTAGAATTCAACATCGATAGTCCTTGCAGTGAAGTGTTTATCTCCAATCTTTCTTAATCATCATCGTCCAATATCACTAGTGGGGAGTGCTTATAAATTACTTTCAAAGTTGTTGGCGAATAGATTACGAAAGGTGATTGATAAACTGATTTTGAAACAACAATTGGCGTTTGTAAAAGGTTGACAAATACAAGATAGCATCCTTATTGCCAAGGGATTACTTTATCATGCGCAAGTGTCAAATTCAAAGGTTATTTTTTTTCAAAGTTGACTTTGCAAAGGCTTACAATTCCGTAAGCTGTGAATTATTATTGTCTATGCTCAAAAAAATGTTTTTCGGTGTGCGGTGGATAAAGTGGATTAAATAATGCTTAATGACATCTTTAGCGGCGGTTCTGCTGAATGGGTCATCAATGGGGCTCTTCAATTTTGAGAGAGGACTTCGCCAAGACGATCGCTTATCTCCGTTCTTATTTCTTTTGGTGATGGACGGTTTAAACATGTTATTGAATGAAGTTGTCCAAATAAATAGGTTGAAAAGCCTTAAATATGGGGAATCAGTGTATACACCTTTGCTAAATGCTTATGATACATTGTTTTTCGATGAAGTATCGCTAGAGAATGTGAAGATAATGAAAGGAATTCTATGTGCATATGAACTGCTTTCGGGGTTGAGTATCCAATTTCACAAAGAGCCATCTTCTAGGCATTAATATGTCGCCTACAGACCAACAGTTGTTGGCTGATTATTTAAACTGTAAGGTCATGTCCTTACCTTTCGAATATTTGGGAATGACAGTGGGGTGCAAGCCAATGGCTTGTGAAATCGTGGGAGAAGTTAATTTTAGTGATGAAATGGCGAGTACTATCTTGGGAGAATTTGTATCTAGCTTTTAAGAGAAGGGTTACTCTTATAAAAAGTGTCTTAACCAGCATGCCGATATATTACTTTTCGCTGTATAATGCTCCAAAGAAGGTAATTAAGGAGATGATCCAGATTTGCAGTTTATTTATGTGGAGAAATAAAAAAGAGACGACAAGATCTATACATTAGATCAGTTGGGAATTTTGTTGTCAATGTGTATCAAATGGTGGTCCCGACTTCATTAACTTAGAAGTGTTTAACATTGCACTTATGGGAAAATGGGGATGGAGACTACGCACTCAAGCTGAAGGGCAGTGGAGGAAAATTATTATTGCTAAGTATCTGCCGGAAAATGTGAATTTGCGATATTGGGATGGGCTGTCAGTAATTGAGAAAGCGTCGAAATGGTTGAAGTATAATTGGGATTTGATTTGCTCGTCGCGTTAGTTTAACTATCAATTGATAAGATTGGTAAACTCTAGAAATTGTACACTCTTTGGGGAGTCGAAGTGGTGTGATGAGGGGCCCTTTTACTCAACAAGAAGGAGGTTGTATTTGGCAACGACGAATAAATTCTATACTATCGAGTCGAAATGGGTGTTGCGGAATGATGTGTGGGTATTACATTGGCAATGGAATCACCCATTAAGAGGACTTGAGCCAGAATCGATGGCTGAGTTGGCTGTGTATCTGAAGGTTTACGAATTGAGGCTAGGAGATGATGGTTGGAACTAGTCGAAACAAGCCTCGAGAAGTTATTCAGTTCGTTCTGGATATTGTCCTTTTGTCGAGAGCTGGAGTTGGATGCTACTGTGCGGATATCGTTGGCTTCAATCTAGGGTAAGAGAACTCCTTTTCATGTGATGTTTTTTTGTTGGTGATTGATACAAGACAAAATTGCCATGGTGGAGAATTTGGTGTATCGGGCCAACCTTCTACTACTTGTTCTTATTTTAAGAAGGTAAATCTTCTAAAAATAAGCACCTCCTGACATTCTTTTTTTCCTTCTTAAAAAAAAAGCACCTCAATTCCGGCACACCGGG
>JAOWBN010222843.1:0-25000 GCA_028565015.1 Pinguicula moranensis | reverse complement strand
ATGTAGATACCTGATGAAGATGCTTCCTTAAGCTTCTTCAAAGATTCAAGATAATCTTTGCAATTGCGTCTCCAGTGAGTCTTGCCACAATGGAAGCAAGTGCCTTTTTCAAGTCTCTTGTCTTCTTGACCCCACCTTTTGTTTTCACAGCGCACTTCTTGCCCTTTTGCTTCTTAAGCTTGGCATTTGAAGTAAAGCTAGATACGAGCTACAAGATGATTAGATCTTGGAACGTTCAAGGCCCAAGATGCATTTGGAGGGTAGAATGCCTAATACAGAAGAGTTCTAATCCCAGAAGGAATCCTAACTCAGGAGAGAGTCCTAACTCAACAAGGAGTCCTAACTCGACAAGGAATTCTATTCCAAAAAGAGTCCTAACCTCGGAGGGAGTTCTAGCTCAATAAGGAGTTCTAACTCAACAATCAATCCTAGTCCAACAAGGAGTCCTAATCCAACAAGGAGTTCTAATCCACCACGGAGTCCTAATCCACCAGGGAGTCCTAATCTAACAAGGAGCCCTAATCCACCAAGGAGTCCTAATCTAACAAGGAGTCCTAGACGAGCAAGGAGTCTAAACTTAATGATCCAAGGAGTCAGGGCTCGAGAAGAAGGAAATGGACCCAAAGCCCATTTATGCATAGTGGGCCCCATGACCCAATTGAAGAAGTTCGACCCATTACCATGATCCAAGTCATGGCCCAAGAAGCAAGCCTAAATGAATAGTGCACTTTTTGGGGGTGGTTTGTGGAGTCTAAGGACAAGTGAAAACAAGACCAAGTCCAAGGATTAAATGGATAAGGAAGTTTTTTCCCAAAAAATCATTCAAAAGGATTCCTTCCTTATCCAAAGATACTCCTTCCTGTATTCTTACTCTTATTTTTCATTTCTTAGACAGTTTTTGTAATAGTACCTATAAGTGTACATGTACATACTTTTTTATGAATATAAACTTTAGCTTCTCAAAAAAAAAAAAAAAAAAAGCTAGCATTATTTTTGTTTGTTTCCTAATGTTGTAGAATGTGCGACTCTTGCAACACTATGAAACAATTCTTTAAAATACTAAATGTTCTATCTATGATATTTTTGGCAAAGGCGTGCCACATATTGAATATCTCATTATGGTTCTACAATCTCCTCTATTCGATATCTCATTCCTTCAAATAATACCAAGTTGATTTATATAGTGTTATGAATCCGTCGCAGTTCATGTACCCGCCATCACACAAATAATAACAACTTGCACGCATCTTAGCAAAAATCAACTATTTTATTGATAAATTCATATTGTACCAAATAAAAATTTTTACACACTGTGGAACTTTTAACCCTATAGGCTAGCTCAGAGCATCTCTTAGCACCCATGCATCAGCAGCCGAACCTTTCCAATTTGCGAGCATGTACACAAATTTACCATTTGTGTCACAAACTCTGAGCATGTTAGTTACCAATGTATCTTTCTTTGTTCTGTTCCGAGGTTGGTCTTCAGCCGATGCATGAATTGATATGTATGTCCCATCCAAAGCACCCAATCATCCATTAGATAGGAAAAAGCAAGATTTGTTAGCAATCGTTATGTTGGAAGCGATATTCAAACACTTGGCATTGTGATTACCTAGAAACAACGCCATTGTCTGTCGCTGCAATCCGCAGTTACAGGTTTAGGAGCAACTAGGAATATGTGCTTCAGTTTTAGCTACCCTATGTTTAAGCATAGGTTTCAAATTCTATTTGACAAATTATTGCACAATATGACAATAAAGAAGCAATCAAAATCCTAGCTTTAATTCATAATCTTTAGGTTTTAACTATGCATATTTAATTTGGAACACCACCACATAAATTTAAACAATGAAAACATACTTAAAACTCAAAAATTCAGAAAACTCCCTTAAATAAGCAATCAAAATCCTAGCTTTAATTCATAATCTTTAGGTAGTGAAAACTTCCAAATCAAAAGGCCAATTTTTTGTTGTAGCTTTAATCTCAATCATATTTTTCCTTTTGCCAAGAACAACCTCTAGAAATTAGTAGCTTTTCCCTCGATTCCTCTACCTGGTTTTTTCTTCTCTGCTGTTGGATTTTCCAGCTACTATTTTTTTTTCAGAACTTTTCTCCTCCTGCGGCAGTTTTTTCCGTTTGGATCCTATTTGCCTTCTTTTCATTCAGAATTCTTTTCCTTGCGTTTTTTTTCTTCTTCAGATTTTGTGCCCCTTTTCTTTCCCTTCTTTTTCGTTTTTTTCTTTAACGTCTTTTTTTTTCCGCCATTTTTTTCCTGGAAGTTCTTTTCTCCTTCTTCCTCCTTTTTAATCGGCCATATCCCCCTTCCTTCCTTTTTTTTTTTTTTTAATTTTGCTTCCTTCTTTTTCTTGCGGCTCCTCTTCTTCACTTTTTTTAAAGGTTGCGTGAACTTTCTTGAACTTCTTCTTTTCCTCTCCACCATCTAGCCTTTCCCCCCTTTTTCTTCCTGTTTTTTTTTCTTTTGAAACCCTCTTCTCTTTTTCTCCACCGAAGGGCTTCAGTTTTTTTTCTTCTTATTGGGCCAATCAACATTTTTGTCCATTTTGAATGCTAGACCCAATTTTCCTCATGCATTATAGAATTGGTGGAATGAAAGTCACCCAAAATTATTTTTCCTTCAATAATTTTCCTAAAAATTCATAAAACAACCCAAGTGAAAATCATACCATTTTTTCAATAAAATTATCAAAATGAGTCATTTATAATTATCAACAAGTATAAAATCATACGGAATAAATCGGTCTATTTGATTTGCATCAAACACCCTAAACTTAAACTATTGTTCGTCCTCGAACAAGTACAAAGTCAGCACATACGATAAAGATTATCCACACTTAAAGTGACTCATTTTAGGCCCCCAACAACAAGTATCATGCATGACGAGGAATAAGATTTCCCAATTGTTCTTTACAAACCAAACTCTTTAGAACTCAAGTATGTGCAAGTTATTTCTATGTGCAATCGATCTATTGCAATTTAAGAAAAATGCATGTGTCAAAATCTCAAACCGTCATTATTGATTTTTCTCAAACATTCACAATTGGGCACCACTCAATATGATTCACACAACCTCAAAAAATAGGAAAATTTCACACAATTAAGTCGTTCAATGCAGCCTTTTCATACCTTGCACCAAAGTACCTTCAAGGTATGAAAATATGAGGTTAGGGTCAAAATGAGGTTAGGGTCAAGGTAGGATAAAATATGAGAAAAGTGGGTTAAAATGTCAACAAACTACCAAGTATGAACTCTCCCAAAGTATTTGATGAACTCTTGAACAAAATTCCCCCATCTGTCCCTTTTTTTCTCTTTTTTTCTGGGCCTTTACTTTTTCACCGCAAACTTGAGATTTGCAATGTAAGTACATAAGCTTCTTTCCCATATTTTCTTCTTTTGAGAGATTGACTAAAGATTCTCTTTTTTTTATTTGTTTTTTTGAATGGGAAAGAGCTCCACAATCACATATGTACTGTATGTCTTTTCAAGTATCACCCATAAAACTCACATAAGTCAGCCTTACACTGACTTATATTTTCTTCTTTCCCTCATTTTACTTTGTGTACATCAACAATCAAATTCATTAGCAGGGTCAAAAGAAGGCTCAAATTATTGATATCAGCTTATATAAATGGCTTTCAATAAAATATAGACAGTTTGAACTTGCCTCACTAGGGGACAAAACAAAGGGTAAGAGTATATATAAATCATTCCAATAGTGGTTTTACCTAAGTGCCATTCTCATGCTTTATGCAAAAAATCATATAACATTAAGATGACACTCAATGCAATGAAAATTAACACATGTTGACCGACTCACTCAAAAAGAAAGGGACGACACATTTTGATATCTAAATAGGCTATAAATCCTCACATTTCTGTAGTGAAACTTTTTGTGGACAAAGTGTACATTCTCATCAACTCAAGAAATTGGACCAAGACACAAGTTTCATAAGTTTTAAAATCGCAATAGACTCGAAAGGTCATGAGCACGTACTAAGTAACACAAGAGTAGGTTAAAGGAAAGTTAAGTACTCAGGGTCATTCCCCCTTCCAACATTCAGGGTCTTAATGATACAAATCATGTAAGCACGAAGAAACAGATTCGCAGGACCGCCCACATTGTGCAAAGCCATTCTGAAAATTAAAAAAACATTATAGCACATACAAGCATTGCAATACCACAATAAAGTCTGCAATACAGCATCACATACCATGAAACGTAGCATATAGCGCAGTTATGCAACACCCCAAACTTAAATCATGCATTGTCCTCAATGCTAGAAATGAAAACAAGGTTAAGGGTAAAACAAAATTTCCCTGGGTCAAACAAATAGTGTGCTGGCGTGGTATTGTATGGCATGTATCATGTGTAGGCATGATATAGCCGCTCCATAGGCTGATACAAGTAACAGGCTAAGCTACGAGTTGACTGGGGTCTCAAAACTCAAATGCAATCCATCGCCTAATTACTCCTGCAAAAAAAAAAAATACCCGGTTCAAAGCATAATATATGTCAAGGGAAAGAATCGAACTAAAAAAACCCTTAACTTATTACAATTAAAATGCATAAAAATTAAAGTAAAGCAAGCTCTTGGGGTAGTATTAGCTACACTATAACTCCAAAGAATGGGGATTGAGTACTTGGGCCTCCTTATGCGAGCTAGTACCCCCAAAGTGATAGGGTTGGGTTGCCTCCCAACAAGCGCCTGGGTTTTATGTCGCTTACTTAACAAGATGCTTAGGCTTTAAGAATCGGGGTCTAACAAGGAAAGCGAAGTCTTTCCATATAGTGCCTTTGCCATGTCTTCTCCCACATATACCTTAAGTTTATGGCCATTGACTTTGAAGATGTTTTCGGTCTTCATATCTTTAATTTCCGCAGGTCCAAGCAAAAATACTTTATGCACCATTAAGGGTCTCGACCAGCGGGACTTAAGCTTTCCTAGAAAAAGCCTTAGTCGAGAATTGAATAGCAATACTTTTTGGCCCTAAAAGAACTCATTTGGGTGAATTGCCTTGTCATGCACTCTTTTTGCTTTTTCCTTGTAGATCGCGAAGTTATGGTAAGCTTCAAGCCGAAATTCATCAATTTCATCAAGTTCCATCAATCTTTTCTCGGCTGAGACTCTGATCAAGGTTAAGCTTTTGCAATGCCCAAAATGAAAAAAAATGAAAAAAAAAATGCCCAAAATGCTCTATGTTCCAATTCCAAAGGTAAGTGGCAAGCCTTGCCATAAACCAATTGGTAAGGGAAGGTCCCAATAGGTGTCTTGAAAGCAGTCTGATATGCCCATAAAGCATCACCCAACTTTTGAGACCAATCTTTCCTTGAGGGGTTCACCACCTTCTCAAGAATCCTCTTGATTTCTCTATTAGACACTTCTACTTGTCTACTTGTCCACTTGTCTGAGGGTTTAAGGTATGGCGATCTTGTAGTTGACTCCATATTTTGTCAAGAGAGACTCAAATGCCTTATTGTATAAATGTGAACCCCCATCACATATAATCGCTTTTGGCGTTCCAAATATAGTGAAGATATTCTTCTTGGTGAACTTCACCACAACCTTGCTACCATTGGAAGGAAGAGCCACTGCTTCCACCCACTTTGAGAGATAATCTACGGCCACCAATATGTAATTGTTCCCAAAAGATGAAGGGAACGACCCCGTGAAGTCAATGCTCCAAACATCAAACAACTACACCTCTTGGATATTGTTCATTGGCATTTCATTTTGCCAAGAGATGATGCTGACCCTTTGACAGTTGTCACACTGCTTTGCCCATTCTACAACGTTCTTGAAGATGGTAGGCCAATAAAAACCTGATTGAAGAACTTTGAATGTTGCCTTTATTCCTCCAAAATGGCCACCATAAGGATATTGATGACAACCCTCTAAGATTAGCGGTTGCTCAATTTCGGGCACACATATCCTATTAAGGCCATCACTACAAAATAGAAATAAATATGGTTCCTCCCATATGTAGTACTTTGCATCATGAAGAAATTTCTTCTTTTGCTGATAAGATAGCTCGGGTGGAACCTTATCTGTCACCAGGAAGTTTACCAAGTCAGAATACCATGGTAATGAGTGAATTGACTTAATGGCAAAGAACTGCTCGTAAGGAAAAGTCTCTTTGATATGCAACTGCAGCTCATCTTCCTTATGTGTCTCTCCTTCCAACCTTGAAAAGTGGTAAGCTACTTGATTCTCTTCCTCCCTTCCTATCCTTGATTTCCAAATCAAATTCCTGGAGGAGGAGGACCCACCTAATCAATCTCGATTTTGCATATATCTTCTGCATGAGGTACTTGAGGGCTGCATGGTCAGTATGGACAGTCACTTTGGCACCTAGCAAATATGCTCAAAATTTGTCAAAGGCAAACACCACTTCTAGTATTTCCTTCTCCGTGGTGGAGTAATTAATCTGAGCATCATTCAGCAGCTTGCTAGCATAATATATAGCATGACATATCTTGTTTCACCTTTGACCGAGCACTAACCCCACAACATAGTCGCTTGCATCGTACATCACCTCAAAGGGGCAATTCCAATCTAGAGTCACAATAATTGATGAATTGGTCAACTTCTCCCTTAGCACATTAAATGCCACCATGCATTCCTCATCAAAGTTAAAGAGCACATCATTTTCAAATAGATTGCAGGGTGGCTTAGCCACTTTTGGAAGTCCTTAATGAATATTCTGTAAAACCCGGTGTGGCCCAAGAAGCTTCTGATGCACTTAGGATTTGACGGGTAGGGAAATTTAGCGATGACATCTATCTTTGCCTTATCCATCTCTATGCTATGAGAAGAGATTTTGTGACCCAAGATGATGCCTTCCTGTACCTGGAACTGACATTTCTCCCAATTGAGAACCACATTTGACTCTTCACATCTCTGAAATACTCTTCCCAAATTCCCATGGCACAACTCAAAGGATAATCCAAAGATAGAAATCATCCATAAACACCTCTATGACATGTCATTTAAGATGTCCATCATACACCTTTGAAAAGTTGCAGGTGCATTACATAAGCCAAATGGCATCCACCTGAAGAGAAAAGTGCCAAAGGGACAAGTGAAAGTAGTCTTTTCTTGATCTTGCGACACTATGGTTATCTGATTGTAGCCTGAGTATCCATCTAAGAAACAATAGAAGAGATACCCAGCTATACGGTCTAAGAATTGATCCAAGAATGAGAGAGGTAAGTGGTCTTTTCGAGTGGCACTGCTCAATTTTCTGTATGCATACTCTCCAAGAATTAACCACTCGGGTAGCCACTAGCTCTTGTGAATCATTCTTCATCACTGTAACGCCTCATTTCTTTGGTACGCACTGCATTGGCCTCACTCATTCACTATCAGAAATCAGATATATCATGCCAAAGTCAAGAAGCTTAATGACTTCCTTCTTCACAACTTCTTTCATCATAGGATTGAGCATTCTCTATCTGTCTGCTACTGGTTTTGCATTCTCTTCTAACAAGATTTTGTGCATGCAAATTGATGGACTTATGCCTTTTATGTCGGCAATTGTCCACCCAATGGCCAGCTTTTACTTCCTCAGCAAATCTAAGAGTCTCTCCTCTTGTCTAGATTCAAGTGAAGATGAGATAACCATAGGTAAAGTCTTGTTCGCTCCCAGAAAGGCATAATTCAGATTTGCAGGTAGTGGCTTTAACTCTAACTCTGGTGGAACCATGATGAAGGGTCTCAAATTTTCATTTTTGATATGCTCGATCGATGCACACCTATGAATAGTCTTCACAACTCCATTGGTAGTTCTCATAATAGACTAGTCCAAGTGACATCCTTCAACCATAGTATCAACTTCTTGGCAAATTGAGGAGTCAAATTGATCAAAACCTTCATCCTCTTCAATGGAGGAATTGTAGCCAGATTCTTCTAAGATACATTTGTCTAAGGCATCCAAAGCAAAATAAGACCTTACTTCTTTGGGGTATCTCATTGCTTTGATAATATTGAAAGTTCATTCCTCACCATTTACCTTAAAAGTAATGGTATTCTTCTTGAACCCAATGTGAACATCTCCTGTGGCCAGAAGTGGTCTCCCAAACAGAATAAGAATTTTAGTATCTTCTTCCATATTATTAACAATAAAATCCACTGGGAGGACGAAATTGCCTACTTTCACTAGTACATCTTCAATGATCCTAGTAGGTTTGACAACTGAATGATTCCCCAGCTATAGGGTAATGTTGATTGACTCTATTTTCTTTTCCAACCCTAAAGATTGGGGGTAGTGATGGGCATCAGGCTAATCTTGGATTCTTGATCTAACAATGCTCTAGGAAAGTGTCGCATCCCAATTGCACACGAAATGATGCAACTTCCTAGATCCCCCACCTTAACTAGAATACTACCTTGAATAAGGTAGCTGCAGTTCATAGTAAGTGCCACAATCCCCTCTTCTTGAATCTTTGATGAACTTGGAATACTTGGGAATATTTGTAATCAATTCCACTAAGGGAATATTGACATTAATTTTGCAAAATATTTTCAAGCATCCTTTGAAGTCTCGTTCCTTGCTAATCTTTTTATGATCTCTTGAAGGGAAAGGCGGTGGTGGAGCATATTCACGCACTACGGAGGAAGGTATTTTCTCAGTCTCTTCCTTCTTCTCCTTTCCTTGATTTCGTGAAATCTCAACTTTCTCTAAACCTGAGTCATCGACTTGCTTTTCAAGGTATTCAGTTTATGCATTTTTCTCTTGATCACCCGAACCGACTTGCTTCCCACTTCTCGGAGTTACTGCCTTACAATCTTTCGCCTTTGGATTGGGAATGGTATTACTAGGGAGTGAGCCTTGCTATCTTTGGTGGATCGATTGGGCAATTCGCCCAACTTGCATATCTAAATTCCCCATGTTTGCATCAATGTGACCAAACATTTGCTAATAATCTTTGTCCCTCTCTTCAAGTTTGCTCAAGGTGGCATCTACCTTGCTCATGTACTTCATCATGTTTTCTTCAAATGAGGGTTTCTTCTCTTCTTGCCTTGTCTCTCCAAAATCGGGTAGAGAATTGGTGTTTGGCCTCCATTGGTTTGATGATCCTCCTTGAGGATAATTGCCTTGATTTCCATCTCTCCATCCTCCTACTGGAGCACTCCAGTAACCAGTTTGATTGAAGTATGAACCTCGGTAAGAATCGGGACAGTGATCATAATGTAATTGATCGATTCTTTGATGAGATGACACTGATCAGTATGATGGTCCTCTTGCAAACTCCACAGCGCAGAACTCCTTTACCACCTACATTGAGCTTAAAGTTGTTGAAAACCCTAGCCAATTTCTTGATCTGTGCCTCGAGACTGGTGAGGCAATCCACATCAATAGCTCATCCCCCATGGTTGGTTTCTTGGGTGACAATGTTCTCTCATGGGGCCACGAGTATTGATTCTCTGCCAACTTAGTGAATAGGTCTCGAACTTCATCCATGGATTTTTCTTTCAGAGTTCCTCCAGCACATGCATTCACCATTACCATGGCTTCCATGGTTTGGCCCTTGAAGAATACCTCCAAATTTCTTCCATTCTCTAGCCCATGGTTAGGACACTTCCTCATCAACTCTTGGAACCTCAGCCATGTTTCTGAAAATGCCTCGTCTTGAAATTATTAGAGTTACAAGACTTGCATAAAAAGCTTCTCGACTTTTGAAGGTATGAAATAATTGAGAAGAAACTTCCTTCTTATTTCCTCGAAAGATTCCAAGTTCAAACCCATTATCGAGTCGAACCAAGATTGTGCCTGCCCTCGCAAGGAAAATGGGAAGAGAATCTTTTGCACAGTATCCTATGACACACCTTGTGGCCTATACTTGTTGCTAAAAGTGAAGAAAGTCTTTGTGTGAGTATTAGGGTTCTCCTGCTCGTATCCTTAAAAAATTGCCCCATTTTGAATGAGGTTGATTAGCTTTGGAGGGATTTGAAAACTCTTATCATTCACAACTCCAAATTGTTGCATCTGATCGAACCTTGGCTCAAATAAGTCCCCAAATAATCTGGGTCTATCTGTGGGACCCGGTGAAGGCACACAGGGTATATTATTGCCTGTTTGCTAGTTGTTCAGACCATTATGTTGTTGATTATTCAGATCATTCTACTGCTGATTGTCAACTCGGTTACAAATCATTGTAGGAGTGTGTAAGATATTATAAAAAACCATTAGGGTACCTTGTGTCACTGCCCATTCTAATTCCCTGCATCTTGGCAATTTTCTATGTCTTTCAAGTAATCCAAATTTTGATGGCCCTTGACATCTTGTGCGCATACATTTCTCGTAAAAAGAAGAAGAAGAAGAAGAACTAAAAATAAAAAAATGAAAAAATAAAAATAAATAAAATCACACTTTCTACTAGCTAAAAACAACCAAACCACTCCCCGGCAATGGCGCCAAAAACTTGATGAATTTGTTTTTAGATATAACTAATTTAAGTAAAAAACCAAGTCAAATTACCTAAAACTCTAACTTTACCGCAAGTACACAAGTGGAAATATGGTCGAATCCCATAGGAAGTGTTGGATGTTAAGAGTTTCAAGTAGGGGTGACCAAACGGAAATTCGAGACAGGTATTGGCCATACCCGAACCCGTCCCAAAAATAAATGGGACCAAAAATTTGGTCCCGTTCCTGAATACCCGAATTTCCAATTTTTTTGAAAATTCGGGTAACGGGACGGGTTTCGGAAATTCCCGAAATCATATGTCTAAAAATTGGTAATCGGGATGGGTATGACCATTACCCGAACCCATCCCGAAAATAAATGGGACCAGATTCCCATCTCAAATACCCGAATTCTTGAAATTTTTGAGAATTCGATTAATGGGACGGATTTCGAATTTTCAGAAAATTCCAAACCCGTTTGGCCACCCGTATTTCAAGCTTGACAACCTAAACTATAATGCACACAGTTCTCAAAAATCAACATAAAAAGATAAAAACTTATATTTGGATTTTTGATATAAGAAGACATTGATATAAACAAAGAATTCCTAAATAACTTAACTACCAATGAAATTCTAAACACTTGATATCACAAGAAGATAGATAGGGATTAAGGGATACTCCTAAGTATGACTAGGGTGACTTCAATTACCTCAATTTATGAAAGTTTAGATGCTAAGGTTAAACTGATTAGAGATGATGCTTTTACGCTATAGTTTCCAATGTCTAGTACTCCTAATGTCTAGTTCTCCTAGAATTGTTGACTAACTCCATCTGTCGTATGCCTAGCCAAGTTTCAACTAACCCAACTGCATCTTTCTACACTTAATGTGAAAGTAAACAGGAGACTCATTCAAGTGCGTGTTTACATTAACAATTAAGGGCAAAAAATCCACATTTTACCTACCTTATGTCTAAGCATAGGTTTCAAGATCCCTTTGACAATTATCGCACAATATGGCAATACAGAGTTAACCAATATTATGTATTTCATGTAATTTATTTGGTCAAAATAAACCAAATGCATTCACTAGTTTAAGCTTGTCACAAAGACTAATAAAAAATAACCAAAAATATGAAACTCACATTCATTTACATAAAATAAGCCATCCATCTGTCGACTTAGGAGTATAACAATAAATTAGCTATGATATTTAATTTGGAACAATACCACATAAAGTTAAACAATGAAAACATATTAATAAAATTTAAGAATTCAGAAAACTCCCTTACAAAAGCACTCCTAGGGTTTCGCAGGACACAGTACGGGCGACCAAACCATAACAATCCACGCAATCGGCCTTCATTCGTAAGGTACTTGGCGTCTGAATCTAATATACACTGAAAATTTTTAGTATTCTTGCGGGTTTGTCCGATTAAATCTTTGCGTTATGGCTTCTGATAATTACTTGTTTAGACAGTTTGTGGTTCACTGGTATTTTGTCTAAATTAGTGAGCTTGTGCGTGATTGTTCACTCTAGATCAGTTTGATCATATTCATTCACTCTAAATTCGATTTTGTGCGATTAAATCAGTGTGTTATGGCTTGGAATAATTACTTGTTTGGACAGTTTGCGTTTCACGAGTACGTTCTCTAGATTAGTGAGCATGTGCGTGATTGTTCACTCTAAATCAGTTTGATGCTCATGTTCATTCACTCTAGATGTGGGTTTATGCGATTAAATTAGTGTGCTATGGCCTAGGATAATTACTAGTTTAGACATGTTGCAGTTCACGAGTATTTTCTCTAGATTAGTGATCTTGTGCATGATTTGTAACTTTAGAACAATTTGATGCTCATGTTCATTCACTCTATATTCGGGTTTGTGCGTGCGTGTTCATCGATACCTTCGTGTGCCTGTTCATTGCCTGTGACATGGCTCGTACTCAATCAATTTTGAATGTGTTGAGGGTAAATCTATTGGTACTCCTTGTTGCAACAATTGCAACAAAAAACTACGAAGCTGGAGCGTAAATGTAAGCGTGACGCAGTGCTTAAATACTTGATTTTGGACAAGATTTCTGAACAACTGACATTTCTGGCAAGGATCACAAATGGGAATAATAGAGACTGTTTCCATAACCTAAGGATGCATAAGTTTGCCTTTACAGAACTTTGTCGAGTATTATGGGATGAAGGCGACTTACAAGATGACCATTACGTGTAGGGGAAAGAAAAAACAGTCATTTTTCTTCGTGCAATAGCGCACCATCAGAAAAATAGAACCCTACAAATAGATTTTCAGCATAGTGGACAAAAAATAAGTGCAGTTTTTCATGAGGTACTTAACACAATTATCCGGCTCAAAGATAGGTTTACCGCTACACCCACCCCTATTGACAAAGATTGTTGCGATGTATGGTGGAACTTCTTCCAGGTTATGATTCTCACAGATGTATTATTATATTAACACTGCCATGTGTAGCTTTATATGTAACATACGTTTCATTCTGATTTTCAGGGATGCCTTTGCGCTTTTGATGACACTTACATTCTAGTTCACACACCGACAGAAGATCAACCTCGTTACAGAACAAGGAAAGTCATTCTGACAATAAACGTATTAAGTGTTTGTGATACTAAGGGGAGGTTGTCTACATGCTCGCCAGTTGGGAAGGATCTGCTGCGGACGCACGAGTCCTACGTGATGCGTTGAGCCGCCCTACATGACTCAAGGTTCCAAAGGTTACGCTCTACTACACTATCTTAGTAAACTTGATGCTTCCTATTGTGTTTACAACGTAAAGCTGAATGCTATCTCCCACTGACAGGAACATACTAATTGTGCGACAGTGGTTATATGAATTGTGAAGGCTTCCTGATGCCGTATAGATCAACTAGGTACCATATGAAAGAGTGGGGGACGGGGAATAGGCGACCGCAAAACCTGCAAGAGATATTTAATATGAAGCATGCATCGGCTAGGAACATTAATGAGCGGTCCTTCGGTATCCTTAAAAATCAATTCGCTGTTCTAAGAAGTCCTATTCTATTTCCATTGAAGATGAAAAATTGAATAATACTAGCATGCTTCCTACTGCACAACTTTATCTTTGAAACAACTCCGAATGACCCCGTGCTGATAGGGTGCCACGGTACGGATGAACCACCGCAAATGCCTCTCGACGAGGCGGAATAGTTCATCAAGCTCCATCAAACGTCCTCAGAGTGGACTGATAAGCATGATGAGATGGCTACAGACATGTGGCATTACTACACTCAATCTCATGACACTGACTAACTGTCTCTTAGGACTCTAGGAAAAACTGCATATGCATTGCATTAATGTACTGTATGTTTGGCTGATATCTCATTCATGGAATTAATGTTCTCGTTACGCTTGGTTGTCATATTCTTGCTAGGATAATTAGTTGTTTTTAAAAATTGGTTCGTACTTTGCATGACAATCTATCTAACTCTGTGCCCTTATGTTATTGTCTAGTGCTGTGGATTCTTTTTTCTTTCGACAGGATGCGTAGTGTGGACCAAAGTAGCAGTCCCAATCATCTCATCATGAGAGATATGAGGTACGCGGTGACCCATCGAGTCAGCAATGCCAAGGAAGAGCTCAGAAGATACTGGAGAGTACACGCTCATCCAGGCACACTCCGTATGGAAGGGGCCACCAAACATCTCCGTACAAAAAGCTCTACTTCACCCTTGAAGAGGAAAAATGCTATGATACAAGCTTGCAAGGAGTTGACATTGGAGGGGTACATGGCCGGTTCAGGGTGGAAGAGGGGGTCCCACTCAAAGTGCGCGGAGAGAATTCATGAACTTGTACCCGGTAGCCGGGTACAAGAGAGGAACATCGAAAATAAGCTTCACGTGTGGTGTAACTAGTGGACAATCTTGAGTGACTTCATGTCCTATAGTGGCATAGCCATAGACCCCGAAACGCACACTACGGGTGTTGAAAATGATGACCCATGGTCAAAGTTGTTGAAGGTACGTGTGCTTTACAATTCTCAATGCATTGAACATTATCTAATCACTTCTAACACCGTTTTGATATTACACGTACAGGCGAAGACGAAGTTTACGTTGCCTAAGGGAAAGAACTTTCCGCTTTTTGACGAGTGATGTGAGTTGTTTGGCAGCTACAGGGTACAAGGAAATATGTGTGAGGACTATTCGATGGCTACTTCAGAGACGGAGCAAACATTAGACTACTACGTTTCCTGTGGTGAGAATGATTTAGACTTGCGGGACTTCGAGTTGGCAGATGCAAAGCTAGTCACGCACGCTCAGATGGAGACCTACGCAGTGGAGAAAGGCTCGTTGTCTGCACCTGTGCCTGTGTCTGCTAGTGTTGAATCTGACAGAAAATAGAAGGCCACAAAAGTGACCAGGCAAAACGGGGTACTGGATAACCACATATCCACTGTGAGTCTTCTAGTCGAGAAGACTATGAAGATGTTCGACGGTTCCCCAATGCCACAGGAAGAGACCCATGAGTTGAAGGCTAGATTCATTCTTAAAGGGCTAGAAGACTTCCCGAACATCGAGTACAACTAGAAGAGGCACATCGTGAAAATCTTCCTCAACGATAGCTCAGAGTTCACCCTGTGGAAAGTGCAAGGGCAAGACAACCGGGAGCAACAGTTGAGAAGCATCCTTGCAGAAAGTTTGGCTGTTAGTGTGTACCATTGGATCGTGGATGGACAGTTTTTTTTGGACTAGTTTTGTTTAGTTGGACATCATTTATCTCAGTTCATTGATTTAGATACAGACTACGAACTTAATTGGAGATCTTGTTTTGCTTAGCTAGTTGTTGAAGACAGGTTGCAGATAAGTTGAATCTAGAGGAAAAAAAATTGAAAGAAGAAAACTGATGAATCTTCTGTAGAGGTAGGCAAAAGCGGGCCAAACGGGCCCGCCCTGCCTATTTTTTAACGCGAGACGGCGGGCCTTCGTGAAAATGGATGGGCTGGCCCATTTTCTTAAAATGGACGACCCGGCCTGTTTTACTATTTAAAAATAAAAAATAAAAAATATTAAAAAAATAAAAAAAAATAATACAAAAATACAAAAATGGCACGGGCCGTGCGGGCTAATATTCTTAAACGGGCGGGCGGGTCCAGCCCATTTTTGTAGACGCGCCCATGGATTTGACCCATTTTTGTAATTGGGCCGCGGGCCCGGCCCCCCGTTTGCCTACCACTAAATTCTTCTGTATCAAGTATTGTGTATGTTGTACTGATATATAACCTCCGTGATACAATGTATACATTGAAATTAAAAATCTCTTCCTAACTACAATATCATAAGATAAGGGAATTCTGATTTAAGTGGGATGAGAAGGATTTGATTCTGATTTGTCTTCATCCGCCTGATCAATATTGCAACAATGTTAAGACCAAATGATTTGGGTTTGACGTAGGTTTTGCATTCGGACCTGCAGCAACAAATTCCATGCAAGTGGGGGCAAAGTGCAAGGGGAAGTCAAATTTTTGTGCAAACTTTGCATTCAATGCAAACATCCAAATTCACAGCCCCAAAAAGGTGGAAACTACCATTGTACCACCAAAAATAGCCCAAACAAACCAAGCAAAGGCTAACTGTCAAATGTCACCAATTACACAACAGATATTAAAATGTCGGATACAAAAAAGGCATTTATAGAACATTGTTGCTCCCCAAAAAAACTATAATCATACACAAGGAGATCATAGGTCAGAATCAGTCTCCCCTTTGGAGGAGCGTGTCTTATCCGAATTGGTCTCCTCCGAATCCTCGCTGTCCGTGTATGCCTCGCCTATGGATTCCCGCCTATCCGCTTCCCTGTCCCGCAGTCGTGTTGCCTGCTACGCCGGATGGGCCTACTGCTGCGGTCGAATGAGCAGATGCCTAAAATTAACAAATAATCTTTATATCTTGAATAAGCTAAAATTGAAAACAGTTTCTTAAAAAAGGCACGGACAATTTTCTGAAATCGTAAAATAGAGCATTTACATACCTTAGAACCGCCGAATTTGACTCTATAGCGGATGACCAGCGGCGACAATGGCGGAGTCTCCCAGGGTTTGGTGAACTCCAAAAAGTGTCCGCATACTCTTTGGGCCCGCCTAACCCACGCGAGGCCAGATCTATGATCTTGTTACAAAGGGCACCACGGTTTGGTTTCGGCAGAAGTGGCTTATTGGATTCCTATTACACGCAAACGGGAGGACACTTACAATTGATTCAAGGGGTGAAATAAAATTGATACAAACACATACGACATCAACCCAACAAAAATCATCGATAAAAAAATTGGGGTACAACAAAATTAACTACATCTGCAGAGCACCATGCATATGTGATATGCCTAAATATATATTCACGCCAAAAAACACGCTAAAAAGAATAATACTCAACGTTTGAAAGAAAAGATGGCCGTGTATTTAGGGGGACCATGCCCCCACTGACCAAGTTGTGTCCTCCTGTAAAATACAAACAGTCTAAAGCAAACAACGTACGGGAATGCTAAAAGTACCTTGGCTATTTTCCACATGTAATACTTTGATAGCGGGATTTCCCTCATAGGTGGCAACTGAATCCTCTTTTGCGACATGACTTCTTGTGGGGAGGCGGGGGGTACAGGCGCAAAGGGTCCGACTTTAGACCTGGGGGCATACAAAGCAGGGTGACGGTGACGGTGTCAGTGTGTCCTGGACTATAGGGTTTGTAGGATCTGCACCAGGCAATCGTGCATGTCGATGACACCTGAAGTCGGAGCCCCCAAAACGGCAGATGAGGTCACCCCGCGACTGGATTCGTAGGCTATGCCTGTAGGCAAGAGATTTTTCCTAGTTGTGGTTCGGTTAGGGGAGCCATCCAGAAAAATACGGGACGATGGAGTACGGGAGCGGAGCAATGGCTTCAACTTCACCGGAGGATTTCGATTTCGGAGTGGAAATCAAAGGGGTGAAGGGAGATACAAATTTCGGGGAGATGAAACAAAACGATGGCGAAACGGGGATCGAAACGGTGGTGCGAGAAATGAGGCATCGCTCGAAAATGAGCGGACATTTTATACCGAGCAGGTAGGGGCAAAATGGACATTTTCGCTAAATGAATGACATGGCAGCCATAATCCAGAACAATCTGCTGATACCAAACACATGAGGAGTTGTATAACTCCGTTTATAATCCACGCACCATGAAAATGTATGTACTAAACAGAAGGCGGATTATGCAATCCAACAAGAAGTGCGAAGTATTACTTTTAGCAGGATTATATTTGTATGTCTACCAAACTGGTCCTTCGTGTTTGGGTTCAAATTTTACATAACTTTATCTTTGTAATTATACAAAGATGGCAATTTATGTTGCTACCCAAGATGCATTGCATTTGATATATAAATTTTAATAACTTTATTAATTAAAGTACTAAAATTTAATAGAATTATTTTGATCTAATTCATCATTAGTACAAAGCTAATTTTTTTTTATCAATGATAGACTTTTTAAACTCCATTTGGTGTGAACAAAGGTAACATTCCATATCATCCTTATTTTATGGTGGTAACCCCATTTACTTTGAACTAGCCGCACAACCCATCTAGGAGGTTTAGATAGTTTTTTTTTAAGCTAAATTATATTAAAAATAGAAATTTGTACAATGTTTTTACATATGATCCTGCCTTCTACAAATTTATTTATAACCAATGAATACGGGAAGGTGTGTTTTTCATCTTAGCTTTGAGCCACTTCTATATCGTAACTTTGACCTTATAATAAGCGGATTCAGGTCCATAAACCCAAAATTTTAATTTATAATGATTTAGTGAAAAAGTTACCTATACCCAAACCTCAATAATTTAGAATTGGGATCGGGCTCGATAATAATTTTCTATATATAATATAACAATTGTTATAAGTGAATAATGAATAATTAATTTATATACTCGACTGGACCTTTGTATTTAAAAAAATATTATCTTATAATTTAACCAATTATTTAATTTATCACGTTAGGCTTAAGTCACGACATGATAAAAAAATTATTTAATCAAATATTTATTTATGGAGGTTATACTGTATTTATGAGTGAGGGCAATTGGAACATTTCACACAATATTTTTCTAAATCACGTGTAATGTAAAGATGACATATTCCAACATTGTAGCTTCACCAAACTTTTGTGGATCCAGTTGAAAGAATGGCTTGACTTATCAATCAGATGGACGACAAACCTTCAATGCTGACCAAATTCATGCAACTCAGCCATCGCTTTGGCACTTGTGGAACTTCCGATTTCAACTACCGGAACGGAACCTCGAAAGGGATTAGCTAGACAAAGATATATAGTGAACCACTCCCTAAAAACCTTAGCCCTAAGATATTTAGTTTATAGTTCACAATTATATTTATACATTTATAAATCATTTGCTCTTTCCGGTGTGGAACACTGACAATTAAGGCAAAGTGTGTGATTTCTGACTACTTCGTGGTGGATTGGATAAAACAACCCGTCATATGTGTTGCTCAGATGTAAATAAATAAAAAAATTGTCAAGCATGCAATGTGGTTAGGGACGTAAAAAAAAACTTTTGTAACAATTTTGTTTTTTCATTTAAAAAATTTAGCTTATCCAACTTTTTTTTTCTTTCTAAATCACGCGTAGTTTTAAGCAATACATTATGGGCCAATTTGGTAGCAAGATAATCATATGATAACTGGATGGATACTAGTGTTATACACTCGCACATGCTGTTTGGTACACACATATTTTCATATTCAGATCAATCTTGCTACCTGACAGGATACAATACTATAGTAGAATTACTCTTAATTTTCAATCCAGACAAAAATGTCTGGATTAAAAATGACCTTAATAATCCTGCCATCATATTAGATCCTTACCCCTTACTGCTACTACTTATTTACAACAATGTCATTCTTTATATTATTTTTTTCCCTCATTTCAACTCAGATAAAGATTTTCCATCGTCTTCTACTTCCGTAACCTCGAATCTTGTCGGTTGTCCGGCAAGGGATCCTTGCCCGAGCGATTTGAGGTTTTTTGTAGAAGGGAATGCATTGTCAATAATCCTCACCCATGTCTGTGGATGCTCAATCATTGATGGGTTGAGTCTTCGATACAATCATTGATGGGTTGTGGAGCACATTTCACAACGAAAAACAAATTCAAAATCGTAAATTCAGGGGCAATTGCAGTTAGAGCACTCAATGACAGTGGTATCAGCGATGACGGGGTTAAACAAGAAACGGAGTCTCGTGACGAGAGCAATATACTGGAAAGATTCAGATATTTGTATAAAGAAGCTCCCGATAAGCCTGTTCGATGGCCTTGGGTAGTTGGCATGCCTGAAATTTTCTTTATTTTCCTTTTTTTGTGTGATTTTGTTGTTTTCTATTTCTCGTTGGATTCTTCATTTTTTTTTATGTTATTGAACTTGAATCTAGTGGTTGATTTTTTGAGTCTATATGTGATTCAATTTCAGATGTTATGAACATTGTCTGTGCATATCTTCTGCAATGTAATTCAAAGCCTTTAATAAGAAGTTTACACAAATATAGAACTAGGGATAAGGCCTTATATGAATGAAAAACTTTGTCGGTTGGAATTTACTTCTTCTTCTTTCTCAAACTTTCTTATTAGGCAATTTGGTGATTGGAATTTACTTTCTTATAAGGCAATTTGTATTGGTTTTAATGACGCCAAACTAGATTTTATCATCATTAGTCAATTTGAAGAATATGAATATGCTCATATGTATGTTATTAAGTTGCATTTTGTGACTATGGAAAGAAAGATATGGCAGAGAACTTGTGAGGAGGAAATCATGTGGTTCACCATAAGGCTATCCAAGTTTATTCATCTTATTTGCATCCCAAGTGCTCATTTTGAAGGTAATTGATGACTTTTTTTAGGTATAACGAATTTAAGTACAAAACCAAGTTAAATTACCTAAAACACTCAATTTACCGAAAGCATACGGGTGTAGTTGTGTAAGTGAAAATAAGTTCGAATCCCACAAGGAGTGTTGGGTGTTAAGAGTTTATTCAAGCGTGACTACCTAAACTATTATGTACACAATTCACGCAAATGAACATAAAAGCATGAAGCTTGTTTTTGGATTTTTAATATAAGAAGACATTGATATAAACGAAGAATTGCGAAATAACTTAACTACCAATGAAATTCTAAACACTTGATATCACGAGAAGATAGACAATGATTAAGGGATACTCCTAAATATGACTAGGGTGACTTCACAGAAGAGGGGCGATGGGTGAGGTCTACTCTGATCAGCTTTGTTGGTGACGCTATTACTGATGAAATTACAGCTACTTCACCACCATTAGGAGATGAACAAGAGGATGTGTTGGTGTGGAAACCTGCCAAGGATGGAAAATTCTCATTAAAATCAGTATGGGACCTTATAAGAAGCAAGGCAGAGCCTCTTCAATATGCCCAGATCATATGGAACAAGACACTGCCATTAAAAGTTTCTATTTGCTCCTGGAAAGCTTGGAACAACATACTACCTACAGATGACAACTTGACAAAGAAAGGTGTAAATTTGGCATCCTCATGTCACTGTTGTGACATCAAGCAGCAGGAGACATTGGACCTCATATTGTCTGCAAGCACAAAAGCAACTACCATATGGAATAAAGCTGCGAGCATGATGGGATTAAATTTTACAAAATCAATAACATGGAAAGGCAGGGTGTCTCAATGGAGTGTTTTGTCACGATGTTCAGGTTTGCAGGGAATTATATCTTCCTTAATTCCAGGAACAATAACATGGTTTTTGGGTTGTGCAGATGCAAGGCGCGATTTGAGGAGATCAACCAATCTACAGAGCAGATTTGGAGAAGCATAAAAATCTTCATTAGCTCCATCATTAATGCTGCTGATTTTTCTTTGAAAATGCAGGTACATGATTTCAAACTATTAAGAATGCTCAACATTAAAGTAAGATGGAAGGAAAGAAACATAGCAATTCCTGTCCACTGGAGGAAACCTCCCAAAGATTGGATCAAACTCAACACAAACGGAAGCTGCCACGGAAATCCAGGGCCATCAGGAATTGGTGGTATCATTCGAGATGCAGATTGAGATCCCTTAGCCACCTTCTCTGCGTACCTGGGACTTGGAACAAATAATGAGGCTGAATTACGAGCAGCAGTGGAAGGCCTAAAGATGTGCAAAGAAGCAGGATGGAGAGACATAATACTGGAAACCGACTCCAAGATACTTGAAGGATGGATAACAAAGGATGCCTGCAACCTGTGGTATCTCTGGGACTTATGGGAGGAGCTGAAAAAGACAATGGTAGGGCTGAGGGTCCATATCCACCACCAGTTTAGAGAAGGAAATGGAGTTGCTGATCTCCTAGCAAAAAGAGGGGCAGCTGGACTAACGCAAAAATTTAGCATGATCAATACGTTTCCAAGAGAAATCCTAGGCATTTTAAGAACAGACAAATGGGGCTTGCCAAACCTCATATTATGCTAGAAAATTTTTGTATGCGTGGATTTCTGTAATGGTTTTTGGCCATAACATTTTATCTTATTAATGCATTATGGTTTATATAAAAAAAATCTGCCACCAACAAAGAGGAATGGATGGTTAGTTTTGGGAAGCACAATTAGGCAAAAACAGCAAGGCCAATGCACATTGGAATGGAGTTTCTTTGACGTGTAATGAAAGGAAAAGCTTCAGTTTTAACAATTATGTGGGTAATAGAGTTATCTGAACTCTGAATAATACCCCCAACTTTGTGTTCATATAGCCACACAAGCATGTTATTTCTAGTGGGGGTTTGGAACAGAGTTGCAGAAAATATTTGCTCAACTGACCAGATGTTGAAATTCAAGTATTCCTTCAAGTTTGGGGTGATGGATGACTTTGTGGGTTAAAATATGGATGTTCCTGTTTTGTTATAGATGAAGGCTATTTTATTAAGAAACTGTGGTGTAAGAATTCAGCCACAATAATACACCAGAATATAAGATGACAACCACAGATTGCGTCCTACATACAGAGGAAGGATGCCACAAATAATCTTGTCGTATGGGTTGTTTATAAATTTTGCCTGCATGACAGGATTGTTCTGTAAAATATTTTGTCCGAGTTTCAACTTTTAATAAAATTTTCTTAACCCAAAAAAAAGATAGAAATTAAAATCCTATCCCTCGGTTATTCAAGTCAAATTAGAGAAAATATGCATGAGGTGTGCGTATAGATGATTTATGGGAGGTCAATTAGAACTTTTTTTCAGATTTGCATTTACAATTTTAGGGGGAAAGGGGGTGACCATTTTTTTACTTACCTAAACAAAAAAACGATAGGGATGTGACAGAAACAGAACTTTGGGCAATTGCATTTGGTATGATTTTTTTCTTATGAACATCATATTCGTACATAGATGTGGATTTGCTAGAACTAGAATTATCAGCCAATCCTATCCACCCAAACCAAATCAAATAAATCATACCATCGACATCGAGTGAAGTAGCACTGAATAAAAAGTATACCACATGCACTTAACCATCATTAAATTCTAGAATAATTTCCAAATTCTTGATTTTTTTTTTGATAACGAGGGGTATCCGACGATAAGGTAATCGACTAATCTCCTGGGGTCCATACACGGTGCCACAACACATGGACCGGGCCAACCGCGAGCGGGTTTAACCAACGCCCGGGGATGTGGCCCTGCCACGTTGTCTCAACGGTGCGTTTCCACGGGCCGGATAGGCGGGTCAAACCAGCGCCAAGGAACCGTTGCCTGCAGGATTCGAACACAATACCTCTAGGCAAATTCTGATGATCTCGGTCTTCACCGTTGGGATAACCCATCTGGGTTAATTCTTGAATTAATTGGCAAATAATCGGTTGTATTATTCCTTGTTCCCTAGAAAGTATTACTCACGGCAAGTAACCGAACATTCCTTATTTTGATGCGATGGAACAGTTTTCCTTGCCTTGTTCAACCCTCTTGAAACAAACCCTACACTTTTGTAATTCTATGTCAACAGAAATTTTCAAATCATACCCACCATAAATATTTTTAACTCAAATATAACATCTTTTTACAAAATTTGGGAGACCATGGCCCGCACATACCCCATTAATTCTGCCGGCCTAGATTAACTTACCCTAAACCCAATGTTCAATCCGTAATTTTCTCGGCTAAGAACCCCAAATTGACTTAGTGGTAGAGAATTTAGACTTAATAAACTAAAGAACATGAGGTTTAGAATTGAACCCCATTGAGTTCAAATAATTATTCCTGCTTATGCTTGTGGCCCATAAGCCCGAGATTTATCTACTCCATGTAGATAAATTTATTTCTGCTTGTGTTTGTATCAGTGTTTGACCAAGGAAAAGTCAGAAATTTATTTTCCCTCTATAATTCCCCACTCGTCTGAATGAAGACACGTTTTCAAGTGTCTTGTCTTTGTTTGTCGGGCCAAACCAAAACACTCTTCCTTTCTGATTTGCCAAATCCAGAGTCCGCGTTTACCGCTTCAGGCTTCTAAAGTTTGTCCTCCGTTTTTTTCCAGATCATTGATGAGATGGAAAAAGATTAGATCGTTGAAGTATCCGTAGCCGATTTTAGCCGTGACGTGCCTCGTGAACCAAGCCAATTTGATTTCTCACCCGTCAATTACTCCGTGTAGCCCGTAGGTCGTCGCCGTCGTCTCATCGACAAGCATGACACTTGGAAACATTACAATATATTATAGATATTGTGGAGATAAACAAATTGAAGATGGAAGCCTACGAATCACGTGGTCCTCATGTGGAAGAAGGGGAGTGGTGGAGACAGCATGGGCTGTGCAAGGGTGGACTTGGAGAGATGGTGACTAATGAATAACGTGCACGGGCGAGACATGATCGTAAATTAAGGAGTCGGGAAATTATCTTACACGTAGATTAATAAATGGTCCGAAGCAAAGCAAGGGCGTCCCCGTCCCCTTTGTTTTGGGTAATTTTATTTAGGGTTTTATTTTGAATTGAATTTTTTATTTTAATTATTATTATCTTGATTTTATTTTATAAATTTATTTATATTTTGTTATCTCTGTTTAGTGAACTTGTTTTATTAGTGTAAATTTATTTCTGCTTCTTAAATTTTTCTATAATTTCTCTAAATTTTTTTTTGCCCCCTCTACAAAAATGTTCGCACCCGTCCTTGGTTGGGAGGATTAAAGTATATTTTTACTATCTATATATATTTATAAAATTCAAACTTCGGCCCACATGGATGAAAAATTACATTTTATAAATATATAAATGTGATTCTATGATATAATATCTTAGTACTGAATTTTTTAATAGAATAACCCACGTCTATATATGTTAGCCCGCACGTGAGTGCGCCTTCATGAGCCCAAGCCTGCGTACTGTTAGGTTCAAGCCCGAGCCCATTGTTGATCCGGGTCTACTAAGCCTTCACAATAAATAATATATGGGGAAGACTACCCCTGCACTAGTCCAGGTAACCTTCCATACCTTTTCAAGGTATAATCCAATATTATTCTAGTG
>JAOWBN010222832.1:0-13095 GCA_028565015.1 Pinguicula moranensis | reverse complement strand
GAGTCACCATCCTGAAGCTCTGATCCAATTCTCTTCTTGCCTTGTGATGAACTCAATATTGTGTGTTTGTAGAATGGTCCATGCCTTAAGCATGAGCTAAACCATTAAATTCAGGAGAGTGATGTAACCCTTCAAGAACTCAAGGTAAATATGGAATGTTTACCATGTTTAGTAGTCTTTATGGTGTTTGATCTTGCTATTCTTTTTTCCTCATTTATTTATGTATGATCAACGTAAGTAAATGCACTAAGTGTAATGGGAGGTCGAAAGACACAAGTTTTGATAGGCATAGTAAGCTCCACATTGATTCTATAGCATGAGAATGCCTATAGAATCGGCGCTACATTGTGAGGATCACTTCAGAGTAATATCTCTGGTTTATTTGTACGTGACATCGAGAGATGCTCATCTGTAAAGTAGAGAAGGACGCTTACAGGTAGAGAGAGATAAGAAGAAGTGAATCCTGTAGGCACAATACGACAATTAACCCATGACTAATCAGGTTATAATCCTGCCTGAGGGACTTAAGTGGTGAAGTTGCAATCCCCCTGGATATCTCAATCCACTATACTAGATCTATATTCATTCCACTGCATTTGAATCATCTTTGTTCATTGCCTGATCTGTAGCTTAATTACTAGAGTAGTATCAATATGAACTCAGTTTTATTCTGTTCAAAATGCACGAAACTTATGAATGTTAGTCATTGTTTATCCCAATCCCTGAGGTTCGACATCCTTATCATCACTTTATTACTTCAGCGATGTGTACACTTGCACCTAAAAGTGCAACACATATGTGCGCATCACGTTTTTGGCACCATTGCTGGGGATTGGCAGTTTAAACAAAATTAATGCCAAGCAAGTTTTAGCTAGATTGAACTTTAATTTCTTGTAGTTTTAATTTTTGAAACTCTGTTTGTAGGCATTGTATGAATCCATGGGGGAGTGACTCCTCTAGCAAAGAGTTTGATTCAAAAATTGAAAGAACCTTCCAAGTCACAAGGAGAGCACAACAATGAGCAAGGGACATAATGCAACACCCGGAAGACGAGGATAGAGACCAGAGGAATGTAGCTATGATACAAGATGAAGATGATGTTCCCATTGAAGATTTTGCCCTGCCTCGTGCAAATGAAGTAGTTCCCTCCATTAGGAGACCAGCAATTCAGGTCGACAACTTCGAGTTAAAATTTGCCACTATTCAACTACTGATGCAACTTTCCACTTATGGGAGAGGTGCCACAGAAGATCCCAATTTACATATAAGTGTTTCTGTGGAGATATGTGATACTCTTAAGTATACAAGAGTGACTTTAGATGCTATCAAATTAAGGTTGTTCCCATTCTGACTCATAGATAAAGCAAAGAGATGGCTGCAAGCGTTATCTCCAGACTGAATACACACTTGTGAAGACTTAAGGAAGCAATTCCTCATCCAATTCTTTCCACCCTCAATGTCAGCAAGATTATAGAGTGAAATTACATGATTCAAACAGAGAGACATGGAGACGTTGTATGAATCTTGAGAGAGATTTAAGGTATTGAGGAGTTGTCCAAACCATGGGATACCATGATGGAGGCAAATCTAAGCATTCTATAATGGGCTGGATAACACCACAAAAAGAGAAATAGATGCAGCAGCCAATGGGACATTCATGAAAAAAATCATACAATGAAGTTTACACACTCTTAGAAGCCATGGCGCAGAGCTGTTATAGATGTCCCACTAAGAGAGAAAGTAATAAAAGAATTGGAGGAAGATATGAAGTAGATAAGGTGGATACATTGATGGCTACAATACATGCCATAAGCTCCAGGCTTGAAACCTTATTTAGTCAAAATGGAGCTCCAAGACCAGTAATGGCAATTCAAATATTATCCTGTGATGTGTGTGGAGGACCACACCACAAAGATCAGTGTCAAGAGTTATCATAAATGGATAATATCCCCATGGAGCAACTGAATTATATATCAAATCAGTCAAGATATCAAAACTTCAATCCACGAAAGAATGATCATCCTAATTTTTCATGGAGCAACAATCAACATGTGATGACCTTTCAAGGACCAAGGCCTTTCCAAGGTGAACAGCAGGTGCAGAGGCCACAAGGGAACATGCAACATCAGCATTTGACCTTAGATGATCTGATCACTCAAGTGGCTTTACTGCAAAGAACAACCAAAACCTTCAAGATTTAGTGGCACAGTTGGCCACCGCATCACATGGATTTATGCAAGAAACAATGGCTAACTTCAAGGATAAAATAGTAGCTATGAGAAATCTGGAAGTTCAGGTGGGACAATTAGCAAAGCAGTTAGCAGAGAAATCTCCCGGAACATTGTCAAGCAACACTGAAGTGAATCCTAAGGAGTAATGCCAAGCTATAACCATGAGAAGTGGGAAAGTGGTAGGAATTATGTCCAAGGATACCACACTAACAAAAAAAGAAGAGGCCAAAAAGTCCGAAGAAATTATACCTCGGCAATAGGAAGAACATAAAGTACCAGATCCATTCCTACAGAGATTAAAACAAGAGAAACTAGACAAGTAGTTCCAAGAGTTTCTTGATGTTTTTAAGAAACTGCATATTAACATTCCATTTGCAGAAGCTTTGGAGCAGATGTCATGCTACGTGAAGTTCATGAAGTATATTCTATCCAACAAGAGGAGATTTGGAGATTAGGACACGGTGGCTTTCATAGAGGAATACAGTGGCATCCTCCAAAAAAAGTTGCCACTGAAGCTAAAAGATCCAGAGAGTTTTACTATCCCCTGTTCTATTGAAAATTCTACATTTGCTAGAGCTTTGTGCGATCTAGGTGCAAGCATTAATCTTATGCCTCTATTGATTTTTCAGAAGATGGAATTAGGTGAAGCCAGGCTCACCACAATCTCCCTACATCTGGCAGATAGATCCATCAAGAACCCAGAGGAATCATTGAAGATGTTTATATCAAAGTGGATAAATATATCTTCCCAACTGATTTTATTATTTTGGATATGAAGGAAGATAGAGACATCCCCATTATTTTTGAAAGCCATTTCTAGCAATAGGAGGTGCACTCATTGATGTCCAACGAGGAGAGCTGATTCTCAAAGTCCAAGGGGGAGAGGTTAGATTTAATGTGTTTTGGACAATAAAACAATATGACCACATGGAAGATTGCTTGAGTGCAAAGGCTACAGAACAATTTAGCCATCCTAACTATTCATACCACCGAAGTGATCTGGAAAATTGTTTAGTTAGTTCTGACCCCCTTGTCCCTGAAGAGCCTGGAGTAAAAAAAATGCACCAACTGGTTGGATGCTAATGAAGGTCATGGAAAAGCTTATTTGTAAGATTTGGGAGAACGCCCTGCATCTCAGAGCATTTCAATCTAGCAACCACCTATTTTGGAGCTCAAACCATTGCTCAAACAATTAAAGTATGCATTCTTGGATACTGATGAAACCTTGCCAGTGATCCTTTCAAGTTCTCTCACATCAATAAGAAGACAATCTGTTGCGTGTGCTCAGGGATCACAACTGTGCCATAAGATGGACCTTGGAAGTTATAAAAGAAATTAGTCTATCTGTGTGCATGCACCGAATATTCTTAGAAGAAGAAAGTAAACCAGTGATAGCTTCCCAAAGAAGACTGAACCCCATCATGAAAGAGGTAGTTAAGAAGGAGATCTTGAAATGGTTGGATGTTGGAGTGGTATACCGTATCTCGTACAGCAACTGGATCAGTCCAGTGCAGTGTGTTCCAAAGAAAGATGGAATGACAGTGGCGGGTAATGATCAGAATGAACTTATTCCCAAGCGGACAATCACTGTATGAAGAATCTGTATGGATTACAGAGCACTGAACAATGTCACAAGAAAGGATCATTACCCCTTACCTTTTATTGATCAAATGTTAGATCGTTTAGCAGGCCATAAGTTCTACTGTTATCTGGATGGCTACTCTGGATACAACCAAATTTACATAGCACCTGAAGACCAGAAGAAAACTACCTTTACTTGTCCCTATGGAACATTTGCATCCCGCATAATGTCATTTGGACTTTGCAATGCTCCAGCTACCTTTCATAGGTGCATGACATCCATTTTATCTCACATGGTGGACCGCATCATTGAAGACTTCATGGATGACTTCTCTGTGGTGGGAGCATTATTCGAAGGATATCTGAAAATTTTGCAATTGTTGTTGACAAGGTGTGAACTCTCTAATTTGATACTTAACGAGGAAAAATGTCACTTCATGGTACAAGAAGGTATTGTGCTGGGACACAAGATGTCAACATTGGGGATAGAAGTTGACAGAGCAAAAATAGAAGTCATCGCCAAACTGCCACCACCAACTTCTGTCAAAGGAATTAGAAGCTTTTTGGGCCATGCAGGTTTTACAGAAAATTTATTAAAGATTTTTCGCCATCACCATACCACTATGTAAGCTGCTGGAAAAAGATACAAAGTTTGAGTTTGAGGATAATTATTTAAAGGCATTCAATTTCTTGAAAGATAAGTTGACCACTACACCTATCATTGGTACACCTGACTGGAGTGAACCATTTGAAATCATGTGTGATGCAAGAGACTACGCAGTAGAAGCAGTTCTTGACCAGAGGAAAAGCAAAATATTTCGTACAATTTACTATGCAAGTACAACATTGAATGCATCTGAAATCAACTATGCCACCACATAAAAGGAGTTGTTAGCCGTGGTGTTTACATTTAACAAATTCATACTCTACATTTTTGGAAGCAAAGTAGTAGTGTATACTGATCATTCTGCCATTAAATATCTCATGTTGAAACAGGATGCTAAGCCAAAGCTGATGATGGATTTTGCTCCTACAAGAGTTCTATATTGAAATCAAAGATAAGAAGGGATCTGAAAATGTAGTGGCTGATCATCTCTCACGCCTAGAAAATTTTACTAACAATGACATGGACAATATACCGAGCAATGATTTCTTTCCAGATGAATGATTGTTGGCTGTCCAAGAAAGTACAGAGCTCTGATTTGCAGATATTGCAAATTATCTTGCATGTAAGATTATTCCCTATGGATCATCATGGCAACAAAATAAGAGATTTTTCTCCCAAGTAAAGTCATATTTGTGGGATGAACCCGTATTGTACAAATACTGCTCAGATCAAGTAATTCACAAATATTTTTCAGAAGAAGAAATGCATCTACTTTAACTCACTACCATGCACTAGAATGTGGGGGATTCTTTGGAAGCAAAAGGACTGCAGCCAAACATACTCAAGAGTGGAATCTACTAACTTATACTATTCATAGATGCACAGGTGTTTGTGCCCAAGTGTGACAGATGCCAAAGAATGGGACAAATCTCAAAGAGGATGAAATGCCTCAGAAGAATGTGTTGGAAGTTGAGGTCTTTGATGTATGGGGACTTGATTTCATGGGGCCATTTTCTCTGTCTGTGGGGCAAAGTATATATTAGTGGCACTGGATTATGTTTTCAAATGGGTTGATGCAATAGCCACACCCTGTAGTGATGCCACAGTAGTGCTGAGATTTCTGCACAAAAATATCTTTTCAAGATTCGACACACCTAGATGCATTGTCAATGATGGAGGATCATATTTCTGCAACAAAGTCTTTGAAGCATTGCTGAGGGAATATGGAGTTCGACATCGTACATCATTGGTATATCATCCGCAGTCTATTGGGCAAGCTAAAATATCAAACAGAGAAATAAAGACAATCTTAGAAAAAACAGTGAGCATATCCTAGAAAGATTGGACATTAAGGCTCGATGACGCACTTTGGGCCTACAAAACTACCTACAAAACTCCCATTTGCATGTCTCCATATCGTTTGGTCTTTGAAAAAGATTGTCACTTGCTTGTGGAGTTGGAACATAGAACCTATTGTGCCATGTGTAGTTTGAATTATAACATGAAAGCAGCAGGAGAGAAGAGGTATTGCAATTAAGTGAATTAAATGAGTTGAGGAATGATGCATATGAGAATGTCAAAATATAAAAGGATAAAAAAAAAATTGGCATGATAAACACATACTCAAGCGCCATTTCCAACCTGAAGAAAATGTGCTCTTGTTGAACTCCATACTTAAAAGTTTTTGCAGGAAAATTGAAATCCAGATGGTTTGGACCCTTTGAGATCACTCAAGTATTTTCACCTGGGACCATAGAGATTTCTCATCGAGATAAAGGTACCTTCAAAGTGAATGGACAGCGGCTGAAGCCATATGAGGAAGGTTGCAATATGTTAGAGAGGCTAAATGCCTCTACTTATTAAAGCAAGTTCAGAATGCCTAGCTAAAGACAATAAAGAAGTGTTGTTTGGGAGGCAACCCAATATCTGTACTTTTGCACCACTCAGGGATATACCCTCAACCTTTCTACTTACTTAACTCAATCAACATTATTTTATAAACGTATTAAGTTTGTGGAAGGGCAGTTATAAGTCCCCTAGTGGCAGTTATTAGTATTTATGTCCATTAAAAATGTTGATTTAATTTTATATTCATTTTGATTAATCATCAAAGGCTAACATCACTTGGTATATCCTACAGGGTGACCCACAGGAACATAATCACCAGAAGATAATGCAGAAATCATAATGGAGCAGAAAATACGAGAAGAAGTTCCAACTTCTCATTCAATGTTGAGGATCAGTACGTCCAATTTATACACAATTTCCACAATGGGTAGTTAATTTCTCTTCACCCACGTTCGGCCAAATAAAGGCCATAGTAACGGCCAAGGATTAAATTAGAGGCCCACTCAGGTCCCGATATAGAAACATGGTAGTTGTCTCGCCTTGAGCAGCAACTCAATTTTTGATAATGACTAACCATAAACGACAATATCCTCTTGGCTACACTGTGTAGTTTGCGTTACTTCAGAACCCATAACCCATTTGAGCGCAAGTCTTCTACGGCACTTCACAGTAAGTAACAGTTCATTTGAACTCATGATTCCAGTACTCTCTGAGTTTAGAAGCATGCTACCTAAGAAAGAGAAAATTATTAAATTTGGTGTTACTGAGAAGTTTGCGAATGCCAATACAAAAGATTTCTATGATGCTACGTGGATGTGTTCGATGTGATTTGGGAGAGGGGTTTTGCTTCTGGATACATGCCAACTATTAGGAAAGGTGTTAAGGATCGTTATTGGACTCAGTTTCTTAGAAACTCCAACTGAGTATGCACCAAATTTGGTAAGGAAATTTTATGTGAACTTGGCTGATATGTTAGAGGGACTTGGGTGGCGTTTAACCAGGTGGAAATAAATCAGGTTTATAATCTTGTGTTCCTAAGTGAAGATGAGCTCTCAAAGTTCAATGGGGGATACCCTGATGTGGCTGAATATCTATGTTCTCTGGGAATGACCTGGAAGATGTCCACTGGAACCAAACCGATTGAATTGGGGGTTAACAAGTCAGATTGTCATGATACTGCCCTTATGTTGCACTTATTCATATGCACAAGAATGATGCAAACCACCAACACTAGGGACATCAAGTTGAAGCAACTGCTGCTCATCTACGCCATTGAAACTGGCCAAAGCATTGATGTGGGGAAACTCATCTACAAAGACATTATGGAGAGTCTAGATGCCATGGAGAAGCGACCCAACTCACTGCACTACCCCTTATTGATCACCATGATGTGTCTAAAGGCTGGGGTAGCCTTGACTGAGGATGAGAAGATGCTTCCTCCTGCTCTGGATATCACTCCTACTCTGATATGCAGATTATGCGCTTACTCTGACCGCTGAGGACCCAAGACTGAAGCCCCCCAGTGAAATTTGTTGCGCCTACCACCTCTAAGTCCAAAGGTAAAGTTAAATTGGCTCCTATCCCTCCTCTACAAGTACCAACTCCGAGCCATAAGCTCAAGAAGCCTGCACCATACATGCCTCCAGTAGTTGTTGATCAAAATCCTAACCAGTAGGAGACCTTTGTGGACCACTCTTACAACTGCATCTCCGCAGTGTACACAAATCTGGTGCTGATGTCCACAATGAAGAGTGTGCAGTATCTTGTCAGCCCACTGCCACCTCCAATGAGCTTTACTCTATCTGCACCATCAAGCGAGGCAGCCACTGGGACTAGCGATGATGAAGAAGTGGACGATATATCACATATATATAATTTTTAGGAATTTTCCACTAACTTGTATATATATATATATATATATTAATAAAATCCAACTAATGGAGTTTTGATGTAAATGATATACATCCCACAAACTTATGTTTATTACTTTTGTGGCCCCATAATTACAAACAAGTCCTTGAAGTTGCATAAACTTTATTTTGACCCCTATGCTTTACCTTAATTACAAAATGACCCCTCAAGAATTTGATGTTAATGTATGTAACCCTATAGGTTACCAATAATTTGGCAATTGACTTTGAATTAACATAATCAAATTATGGTTAATGAAATACACACTTGTACCTCATGAATCCCTAATTTAAATCCATCATGAGCGACCTCTGACAAAATATCATGGCCCCCAAGCATTGAGAATAGTTATGGAAGGAGACTATCCTTTCAAGAACTAGCTCTCGTGTAATTAATATCTTTTCACCTTTTTCATATCTATAATCTTGTATATTGAGGTTATTTGTCATCCTCATTAATATACATGAGATTTCTTGTAACGGAAGTCATGATCATTGAGTACTAATTAGAAACTTCTTTCTAATTAAACTCGTGCTTTGCAAAGGCTTTCATGACTTCTTACAAGTGGCCACAGGTAGATCTTCTGCTAACATTTTAAGAGCGGTGAATCCTTTATTGATCACTTACAATCCTTCCGTACTTCAAACCACTCCCAAGACTACTCATTATTATCCATTTACTGTGTAAGTCCAAATATAATCAAAGAGTGACATCTATACTCAAAATCTCTATGGTGACCTCAAGTTTAAGGATCACTTAGACCTACTATTTTTTTGAGTATAAACCATTGACAACATGATAGTTTCTATGCGAGTCAATCCGATGTACTTGTAAAATACAAGCATCTATGTTTTAGCTTAAGTGTCTCTACACTATAATTGATGAGATCAACTATTTTCTTAAAAAGAAATTGGCTTAAAACATGCTAACCTATCCGTATTAGTGATCCCTTATCTCACTAATGCTATGATTACGGGTGTTTAGTATTAGTTGCTTACAACATTATAGTGTTAATACAAAACTCAAAGGTGACTAACCTTAGGGCATAACACTAACAAGCTTGTCCCGAACTTGTTTAGGCTCAGAGGGACTACTTCTAAATGAAGAATCTCTTTATCGAACCAAGGACTTCATTCAAAAAAAAAATCCCGTCTACCCACCCAGTCCCCACAATACACCACTCGCAAGTCCCTTTACTAGTCATGCAATCCTACTTCAAAAGTCCATTTTTCTAGCATGTTTAGCATATTGTTTAGTTTACAGGAGTTAACTGAATAGGTAGGCAACTAAATTAAAACTAATCAAAGTATAGTCCAAAATAAAAGTAAAAGTCTAATGTAGAAATTAAAATGGGCAGTTCAAGTTCAAAACATTGAGCATAATTTTCTCTCATGAACAGTGCTCCCGCCCTGCGTCTTGCATGAACAGTACTTGTAAGTCACTATTCACCTTTTGTTTGTTGATTCTAACCATGGAAAATGGCGACGAGTAGGGTCACCTACACTCACTCCCGACACCTCCTCCCCGGGGTTGCCTCACGCACTCGGGGAGCCAAGCCAAGCTATGGACCTATCTCTCTGACCCTTTCTTCTCTTCCTTTTCACCTTCAGTTAGATACCTCATCTTCCCCATATTGGCATAGTGGCTCCTCTCCTCTCGGCAAGCAAAACTCCTTAGAAGAGTACTATTATGGCTGGGAAGGCATCGGCCTACGATTCCTTCCCTGTGCTCTCAGTCCACGAGCGGTTACCTTCACAGAACCTACTCTCAGTCCACGAGCGGATGTGCATACTACCAGTGAAGGAGACACATCCTACCAAACCAACGAGCATCACTTTCTACATTACTAATTTTCCTAAGGGATGTGATGCGGATCGGCTACATAGTGCTTTGAAGTGGCAGGGCTCAATCAAAGACCTATTTGTTACTAAAAAACTGAACAACAACTACCCTTCGACTTTGTGGAATACTCTAATGTAGACGATGTAGAGTTGCTGCCACTCAAGCTCAACAATACTTGGTTTGGCTCCTACAGGTTACAAGCAAACCGTTCCCGCTATCCAAAATATGAGGGTCAAAACGATAGCAATGAGCCAAGGAAAACTGGGCGGTTGTCATGAAAAACTAATTTTTTTTAAATCCTCTCCATACATGGCGATTGCCATGAACAATGCCTTCTCTGTAAGCTTCTCAATGTCAGCTAACCACGGGTGTCGCGTGGCTGACCGTGATCTCATCGACCTCTCTGACTCTCACCTTGGTTGCCTCCTACGCCAGGGGTCACTTCCTTCCATCCTCTCTTTCCCTCTTCCCTATTCCCACCTCTCATCCCGTCCTCCCTCGTAGCCATGATTTTAACCCAGCCCTAGTGAATTCCCTCCCATCAACTAAAGAAGATGGACCAAGCTGCGATGTAAGCCGAGAAAGACATAATAAACCATCCTTGCACCCTAAGGAATGGCCATGAAGTAAGAACGTTTACTGGGTCCCTTGGAATGAAGGACGTCCGCCCAGTACATGTGCGGCTGGGGCTGGGAGCTACTCTCGCTCGTCGTGGCCCCACCGCTCTTGCTACCTTCTTCATTACAAACTTCCCCATGACTGCTCCCCTACAAAATTAGAGAGATTATTGGCAAAACAGGGGAGCCAGGGGTCACTTAAGAGTATGCAAATTGCATAGAAGTTGGGGAAAAATGGTCTACCATTTGCCTTTGCTGAATTTGACAACATCCGGGATATAGAAGCGCTCCAGGGGAAGCTCAAGCAAACCTGGCTTGGTTCCAACAAACTGAGTATCAACCTAGCTAGGTTTCCCCCCAAAGAAGCATTAGGCTGGATTCTGGTGCCTCAACTGACCTACACCACCTCCTAAATCCAGGTCCAAGGTTGAACATGAGCAGTCTCACCCGGCCATCAAATAGAATCAAATGGCTGGATCTCAAGCTGTACACAAATGCCAGGGAAGCCCATCAGGCAAGACTTACTCTGACCCATGGATCCCAGGCAAGCTTCATTGGTGGCCCAAATCCATCTCTCAATTGTCCCTAGAGACTATGGCTGCTTCACCAGTGAACTTAGATGATCACCTTGAAGCTCAGATTCCCATCCCTCAATTAGATTACACCATCCTGGTTGCACGTGGGGTCCAAGATAGTATGGCTACCTCAAAGGAGATTGATGATCCATCATCTTACTCTGCAGGGTTAAAGCTAAGTGATCAGGCTGATACCCCCTCCTCATCAGCAGAGGTGGACAACCAGATTGAAACCCAGGTTGAAAACCAGATTCCTATACCTAAACAACGCGGAAATGACAGGGATCTGAGTCTAAGAGATGACTTTCCTCCCCTTGGGACACAGTTACAACCACCCCCCTCACCTATGATGGCAAAAGTAAGGGGAAGAGTCCCCAAAAACACGGAGCCATACTTGCAAGGAAGTGGACTTGGGGCGTGAGAAGGAGATTACCACCCTGGATGAATGGATTGGCAATCTAATTAGCCACAATTCTCTACGCCCCTGATGGAGAACAACCTCACAGGGACACTGCCATATCTTCATAACAGATAAGAGCTGAAGCTGATTTAGCTATGTGTATTGGTGCAGACCTTGGTATATACTATGATCCCAACACTGATATGTGTCGTGGAATGCTTATGAAACTGTACTCGAAGTAGCTCATATAAAAGGGAAATACAATCTCTGGTACCCAACTGCCAGAACAGATATAGTTCCTCTTATGAAACTAATTTTTGGTGAATGACTTATGGTTGGAGTATGATACTGATTGGATTCAGATTGGACTAGACAGAGACAACTCTGATCACTGTCCAATTCAGCTATGCTCCAAGCATTTGAACTGGGGTCCTAAGTCCCTAATGGTCTTGGATAGCTGGCTGGAGCTCTCTGATTATAACTCCATTGTCCATAATATCAGGAATACTCCAAGCATAAATAGGTATGCTAGCAAGCGCATCAAGGATAAGATCAATGTTTTTCCGAATGGGAAATAGAGATTGGAGTTTGACCAGACCAAGAGACTTAGTCTGTGAAAGAAAGAAGCTGCTGTGAGATCTGGATCAACTTGAGCTCCAGGATGAAACTGATTCTCCTGTTACTGGTGTGGTTTTTGATGCTACGATCAGGCAGAAAGGAGAGATTGATAAGTTAACACTACAACTTTTTTTTTATAAGCTAAAGATTTCATTCATAATATAGAGTTATTTACAAAGTTACAAATTAAAAAAAAAATACCAGAATACAAGATACAGAGACTAGAGGTTTATGACTACCATACTCAAAGTCCTAGGATCAAAGGGGGAAGATGATAGATGGTCCCTTGATCATGAACTATATCTCCTGCCTACAGTACTTCCATCCAGTATAGCTAAGGGTGATCTGGTATATGGCTCACCTAGCGTCATCGAAGAACAGAAAGCAACTCCGCATTTAGATCATAGCCATCATCCTCTCTTCACCAAACTTGATATCATGACTGTGACAATGTCAATACCCATTTTTATAGGAGTATTGGTACACAACTTCTTCAGATTTGGTGAGCTATCCCTTTAATGTAAGGAGGGTATAGTACGGTTGAACATGGAAATAGTAGTTCACATTCAAGGGATACCTATTGCATCCTCTCCGTGTACAACCTTGTAGCACCTAAGCTCCGTGTACCGTTCAATACACTAATGCAATTCCAAAGTTACCACAGTAAATCAACCTTTCTCCTCAATTTTCTCGGTTGCATGTTTGTGTATGAATTCATGTCAGAGGCAGGATGATTCTACAGATTCAGTCTAACTTGTTGGCTTCGCGGAGGGCGATCAGTTAGTATATTAGCTACATTTGGTAAGGTAGCCATTAGAGTATTCTCAATGCCCTTTAGTCTCTAGGTCAGGTGAAGGGCGGGGGG
>JAOWBN010222821.1:0-13095 GCA_028565015.1 Pinguicula moranensis | reverse complement strand
CTATTTATACTTTCTTAACTCTTGTAAGAAAGATGTACATATTCCCTTTATGAATGAAATTTGGCTTATCAAAAAAATAAGATTGCAAGTTTAAAGCCACGTGTCATCCTAACGGAATTCTATTGCCTTAGGGAATGAACCAATTATCTAGAAACTAACTTTGTAGTGTAATAAGTACCCGGATGCCATTGTGTGCATGAACTAAACTAGGATTCCATACTTGTTCTCATATCTTCTCTCTCTAAGCTCTCTTGTGTGATTTGTGTAGCTTGCTTGTCACGAAGTAACTCTTTAGTTGTTAAGTTTAGAAGTAATTTAGTTAATCAAATCAAAATAAAAGTTTATATCATTTTAATTATATAGATGAGCAATTAGTAAGCTCGAACCACAATTTAGACTTTTACAGATCTTTGAGAGATTCGACATTGAAGGTGCATTAATTAGTACTACACGACTCGTGCGCTTGCGAGTTATTCTTGTATTGTCAATGAGATGATCACCACCATCTCTCGCTTTGTCCAAGATCGAGGGAAATTTGTATGAAATAATTCATCGCTCCGCGCCACAGCCGCTCACGATACTTTCTAACCAGTGTCTCCCCCTTACCATCTATCCCCCAGGCAGCAGAATGCCAGCGTAAAATCCCCTCACCAGGTGCCGATCTCCCTCGTGCTCTCATCCCCTCACCAGTGTCTCCTCCTTAAGATAATAAGTTACCACTCTTGGCTATGATTATTTACCTCCTATTCGAATTGGTATAACTTTTTTTTATCAACTAAGGATTTAGTTGATATAGGGAAACCATATTGGCTTAAAGGTGCACAATTTGAATGATTTTTCCACAAACCGACTTGTCTAATCTAATCACTATAATTGTTCCATTTATAAAATAAAACATATTGTTTGTTGTGTCATGTGTGTTATTCAAATATTAAAATAGTTACGACATACATTCTCCGGATATTATTTAGTACCCAAATACCTGATTTACTCCACATTTGTTGACAAAAACATCATATTGAGACGTGTAATGAAGTTGATTACAAATGTCAAAATCAGATTCCTGGTGTGTGTTTTAGGTTGGCAGATATGGTAGTTATGAATAAAACCCGCTGTAGTTCAAGTCATGTAGTGCTACAGTGAACCTAATTCATCTACTCCATTTCCATATGAAGTTCGAACCGGATGAGCTTAATTTACTAATTGGGCAGGTCACACGTGCCCCAAGATAGCAAAGAAAAAATGATTAAAGGCTCAGTTCTTAAATTTTTTTTTTGGTTGGGGCTAAAAATCTTTAAAGGGGTTCCGAGTGACCAAATCTGGTGACCAATAAATATTAAAAAAGATTATATATATATATATATATTGAAAAGAAACTATATTTTTTTCTTCAAATTCTTTGTAACGCCATACATGTGGTACTTATAAAATTTTCTTGGTTTTAGAGCACAATTCAAAAGATCTTGGGGGCCTGATTTGGTTGATCCTTCCTCTTATTTTTTGGAAGATTTGACATGCTTATAATGGGGCTCATTTTCAGCAAACCTACTATTAACTCTCGAGTATGATGTTTAACTAAAAAAAAAAAAAAACACTCTCGAGTATGACGGTGGGAATTGAGCTGACCATTTGCAACAACCGCAAAGTAACACACCTATGGATATTTTGACTTTGCAGCATTGGTAGATAAGCTCCCGTGAAGTGCCCTGCCGTGCCTATCACTAATTCCAAAAAGGGCTAAATCGGGCGAATCACATATTTCTGCACGTACAAAATGGCAAATTAGGTAATCGGCAATAGAAAATCCAAGCTTTCCTCTTTTATTCCCAAATATCAACCGACTCTAGCGACCATAAAAGTTGGTTATGTTGCATGTCCGAAGTTGGTATTGAGAACTAACTGCCGAAGAAAAACGATCTATAAATTACTTCACCACTCTCTCCTTTGATCCAGGGTTCTATCCTGTGTTACATGGCGCAGAATAAATTCGGTGGATTCGAGCATGGAGTCCCCACGGCGGCTTCTCCAGAGCAGGCACCTATAAACTGTGATACGAAGGTATGAAGGTTTCTTCCGCATTAGATAATGAAACACAGAGTAGAAATAGCGACGACGTCAAGGGTTGTGCACGGGAGGTTTCTTATTTCTCTAATTTAAATTAAAATTAATTTATAGACTTGTTGTTTTGATCCAAAGTCCTATGCAAATTCCTTCCGAGCCGAGACATTCAACGTCATAGCTCATAGTCCAACATTTAGGTGCAAGCAAGATGAAACTCAAAAGTAAACATTTGTTGTGTATTGCCCCTAACAACTATGCCTCGTCCCCAGAACAAAATTTCTGACTCCACCCTAAAAGTAAAGGTTATTAGTTGGATTCATGGGATCAGCTTGTAAATTTTATTAAGTTATTGACATAAATTGCATTGATTGGGAAAATTGAGCGTCTTGTTTGCTAATACACATATATATTTTTTCATTTTACTTCCAGCTCGGTGCACATTCGGTTTGCAGACGACGAAATGATTCAAACCGTGTCCACGGTGGTCCTGGAATGCAGGCAGTGTTCTTGGGAGGGAGCGCAAGTTCTAGTGGAACGGGGGTGTTCCTTCCTCGCATAGAAGGGACCGATCTGCAAATAAAGTCCAAGCCGGGTAAATAGTTCTGGCAAGGGTCAAAAGTTTAATTTTCGATTGTTGAGTTGAGTGCAGAAAAAATAAAAAAAATAATAAAAAAATTATGAATCCATGTCCTTGTTTTCCAGCTTTTTCAACAGTTTTGTTGCCTCCCGGAGTTGTGCAAGCACTGAATTTAAACAACATTCATGAAATTGGCATCAAGATGAAGCCTCAATCTGGTAATTTTATAGATTACTACTTGTTTTAATCTTTCTAAATTTGGTTGAATATGTTTAACATTACTGTCACGTGTCATCGTCAATGATTTTGATGTGCAGCTCAACTGGCAAAAGACATGGATATCATTTCTGATGAGAAGTTGGAGAAGAAGAAGTTGACAAACTCTGTTGATCTCCCTCTTGAAATTCTTCTCCCTGAAGAATGGACCTATTGATTACCAAGAAAGAATCATGGAAGGGAAGGGGTGGCCATATCACCTAATTCAAAATAAAATGGAATCGTAATTCGTAAATAGGATTGATTTGTAATGGAAATAATAATAGCACAATGTTGTCTCAATAAACAAGAATAGCTAATTAATTTATACTTTACTTACACAAATTGAGATTTTATATTGTTAATAATTTTTTAAATCATATACTTTCGCATATTCTACCCTTATTAAATAGGAGTCCCTCATAAAGCCTATACATACATCCGCTATGCGGCTCTGGACAGAGACATCTAAACGGGTCCGGTGCGAATTCTGAGGCTAGACTCTGAACTTGGACCCAACCACCAAATGGGTGACCGATTTTTATTTTTAATTTATTTAATTTTATTTATGTTATAAACTATATTATGGGCGGCCAAGTAGATTCGAATTCGGGTCACTCCTTCCAAATCTTATTTTTACCACTAAATTGAGGGGGAGTTTTGTGCAACATTTTTATACTTATAATTAGATTATAAGCACATTTTTTTCAAAAAATGAAGAGTTGTTTTTTTGAAAAAATGTGCTTATAATCCAATTATAATTTTAAGAAGGCTGCGCAAAACAGGGACTGAGTCTATACACATGTAATATCAGTGTTGCAGACCCATCGGGACCAACCCAAGATCCTTCGAATCCAAATTTTAGACCCACGAAACTGAATCCTTGGACCTGAGGATCCAAGCTAGAGCTGGGTCTGCCTGACCGTGGCCGTGGTTGGCTCCAGCAACCCGAGACATGAACATCTTTGACTTCGGAGTCATGAGCCTTTGGGGTGTTACCCTATTCACTCTTCACCTTGTTTCCGATTCATGCTCCAAAGGGCATCTTTATGGTAGAACTCCATCACCACAGTGGCATCCATGTAAAAGCCATGGGTTCACTAGGTTGCGTCGGATGACAAACTTACCATTAAGTCCACCATGGCCGAGTGGTCTTTGGTCGACTTCTCAGCTTAAGATGAATCGGTGGACTACGGCCCTCACCGTGCTTGATGTGGAACAAAACAAGAATGCCAAAAAATGTATCAAATATCGAGCTCATTCGTTGCCAAAGGGAAAAGATTTGCTAAAGGAAATCAGCTGTCTCGAGTAACGGCCATGCCCCCAAGAATCTATCTTGCCTCTGTACCACATGGGCTCGAGGAGGACGACTTCACACCTCCAATTAGTTCTTCTAAGAGAAGCACATGCATTTACCAAACAAGGAATTGACGGTCGTCACCTACTAGTGGGGTAGATGATTCATCACATTACACGAGTTCGAGGAGGAATGTTCTCCTACAACCCATAAGGCTCTTGAGGTAGTTAGACGCACCCCTGACAAGAATGAGACAATCGCTGCCTAAAATACGTATATCCTCGAATCACCAATAGAATAGATAACAAGCAATTGTAACCGCCCATAAGTGGGCCCTGCTATTAATAATCTTATCAATGTAAAAGTACCGATACACCCTTGTATGTATTCTATAAATAGATAGCTAATGAGAAAGGAAGCGATTCTCTGGGAATATAGTCGAGTATACTTATGCTTATTCCTTTATATCTTTTCCATACAAGAATTGTATGGTATAAATTAAGGAAATATTAGCGAAGCACAAGCATACACAAACATACATACCCTTTGCACACATCTTTTCCCTGTGTTTTTTATCATCGGCATTGTCTGTGGGGATATTTCTCATACCCTTTTAGAAGTTCTCTCAGCTACTAAACTCAAAATGAAAAACACACCTCCATCCAAGAATGTACCTATCATTCCTGACAATGTTGGGCATGAAAGCTCAGAGGAAACTTTGCCTTAAGAAAAAGCAACCCGGAATAAAAGAAGGACGCCTCTGGACTAACCTAGCACGGGGCAGAGAGCCCAACAGAACATGCCATCTTGTCGTAGGAGTAGACCCTTGGACAGCCATGGAGGAAGCAACCAGCCTCCACTCTTGGGTAGGATGGCTAAATACAAAACTCCTCTCTCTTCTAAAGTCATACAACAAAGGGGGAAAGTGTGGCTAACTATGTCGAGGTCACGTACAACGCCATACCCATACATAGAATCAACGACAGAACCCCAACAAAGGGGGAAAGTGTGGTTAGCTATGTCACCGCACATAAATGTTCCTCTGCCAAGGAACTGCCCTAAAAATCACCGCATATAAATGATCTTCCCCTTCCTTCTCAACTGGGTCGCAAAGGTTGACCATCTCGATTCGATACTTCCAAATCTTTGTTGTCGCGTCTGCGACCGCACCAGTGAAAAGGAAGATGAATATAGCAAACCCAACCATTGGCTGCCAGAAAAAGCTCGAGAGAGATGAAGTGCCTCCGCTTGGCACTTTTTTGATGAAGAGTGAAACGTGTGAAAGCTGGGGAGAAAATATAGAGGCTGACGGGAATGAGATTGGATTGTCACTTGATTGAAAAAGGTTTGGCGAGGAGGAGCAACAATGAAAAAGAAAGAAAGAAAGAGAAGAATAGCAGGAAAAATAGAAAGAAAGAAAATCAAACAAGGATCGAAGGGCGATTAAGCCAGGTAATGCTCTAATACCATGCAAAGGTTAGATAAGTCAAGGAGGCTTGAGGATTTTGGTAAATAAAGCAATTATTTTCATTGATACTTACTTGCCTATTACATTCACGTGTCCCCATATTTATAGGGTTAAAGAACCAACGATTACAAAGTTACAATTTTGTGTAACACTAGTGTTAACCATAATTCAGAAGAGATTAATTGCAGTTCCACTGATGACTCTACTTCCAGTAGTCGCATGGGTTGGTCCCATAGATTAATCATCTCACCTGCCAAAACAACACCAACACGGAAGAAGTTAATTTCTGCACACCAAGAAACATGAAGATATTTTACATTAGAATAGTAGATCCATGTACGCTTGACTTGCTTTCCATTGCTTTCCATTCTATAAAACTGTAATATGCATAAGCATTACATCAAGCAAGATCAATGGAATTCTCCCTGGCTTTCACGTAGATCTCAAACCTCCATGGATTTCCATGGAGGTTGCTAATGAAGAAAGCTTGTCATCTAGTTTTGTGATTTTTTCCCTACAGGTGTGTTTTGTTGAATATGTGCATATTCCCTGCTGGATTTCTGCTTCATTGTTGTGAGACATGTGATGCCATGGGTTACATATCATGGCTCTCCTCGGATGTTGTGTGATGAATGGTTGTAAGAAGACTTTTGGCATCATCGAGCTTCCAGATCTTGGATGGAAGAGGTGGGGCCGATTAGCTTTCATGGGTAGAAAAGCTAGTAATGTTGCAAACGACCAAATTGTGTGCACAAAGTGTGGAAAGAGGCACCACATAATTGAAAATTGTTTTCTAATGAAAGTATTTCCAAAGGGGTGGAAGACGGGCCCCAGAAAGAAGACCATCGCTGTTGATGCACCATTAGATGTTGCTCCTTATGGTTACTCAATAGTGTTTTTGGGTACATCTGACTTTAATCCTGATGCATGTACACTATTATCTAAAACCCCAAGAATCTCAAGTGATGCATGCATTCTTGATTTGTAGGTAACAACCACATGACGTATGATGCTTGAGAATTCGATGAAATAACTCCTCTACCATGCAAAAGTATACTTAATACGAGTAGGGGAGTCTCTGTTATCACTGGAATAGGAACTGTCAAGCTTTTGTCAACCCTTACATTTGATGAACAGGCTCATAGTTCCAAATCTTACATATTTTCTGGAAGCCAAGCGACCGCTGATTTTGGATATCTTGTGCTTATATGTTACGTGTTTTTTTACTCAGAATATTCTTATGAAGGCCAAAGAGTCATAATTGACCATTCTTGTAGCTTTGTGTTAATAATGGACTAAATCAAAATGACTCTATTAAATTTCAGTGCTTCAATTAATGAAGTTGTTGGAATCTATACATCAAATGATGCAACGCATTTTGGGTCGCAATGGAAATAGCTTATTTGTATAATTACAAGGATAAAGTTGCGTACATCTGACCCCGCAAACCCCAACATGATTGGGAATATACTAGATAGGTTGTGATTGTGATGGATTCTTATGAAGACAATCATTTGGTGTGGTACTAAGCAAGAGGGATCTACTATCTAGACGATATTAATGTTGGCTATTCGTTACATGTGCGCCAAGGTTCAAGTAATCATGAGCGAGAAGTTGGATTGTAGCATCATCACTTAGGACACACTTTATTTTGCACAAATTATTTCCTCAATTATTCCCAAGTTAGATTTTGTTGGTTCGGTTTGTGAGACATGGGGGTGGCCAAAAGCCATCGAACAACTTATACATTGAACAATTCAAAGTGCTTGACATGATTTGATTTGGTTCAAGGATGTCTTGGATTTTCCTAATTAAGAATAAAGTGGAACTCTTCAAATGTTTTCAAAACTTCTATCAAATGGTTAAGAGGTAATACTCGGTTGAAATAAAGACACTTTGATCGGACAATGGAATAGAATTTATAAAGAATCCAGGATTTCTGCAATGATAATGGCATCATCCATGAGACGACTTGTCCATATCCCATGGAGCAAAATTATATGGTTGAGCGGAAAGATAGGCGAATTTTGGAGATTGCGAGAGCATTTATTCTTGGCTATCACGTTCCTACTCGGTTATGGGCAGAGGTTGTGTCTATAGATGTGCATCTCTTAAACAGGCTTCCGTCCAAGGCGATAGATTTTTAAACATCGTTTCAGGTGCTCTAGAAAATGCATACTTTGGCCTCTAAACTTATGCTCTCTCCCAGGGTCTTTGCATGTATTATGTATGTTCACCTCCCAGAAATTCAGAGAAGAAAGTTAGATCCGTGAGCCATAAAATATTTCTTTTGGGGACTAGGAATAGAGCAGAAACACAATGTTACATGAATTGATAGTGATTATCAGCAACGCATGACACTGAATACACACCCTAGTACACATTGTGATCAGTGTCCAAGTGAAAAAACCTTTGTTGTGTCGAATAATCCTTACTGGAACAGTGGATGTAAGTGTGGATGAACTGACCGACACATCAAGTTCAAGAGAAGACCAAGACCTACCCAACCCAACCCCACATCTGCAGTACTACATTCCAAGGATCAGACTTCTATGGATATGACTGAGGTAAGTTCTTCCACCCCACATGAAAATGGTAGTACTATTTCCACAACTTCTTACCTTTCAGGGTTAATAGTGGGAAACCGCCATATAGATACTTTCTTGAGACAAGACAAAGCAATCAAAGTATCCCATATCCATTTATATGTAGGGAGCTGCTTCGGATCCTTGAGAAATTGGCGAAAGCTTTATGCACTATACCAATCAATATTCGAGAAGCTTTGTTGGAACCAAATTTGAACAATGCGACATAAGAGGAAACCTACCGTAGAAAAAAATGAGACGTGGACTTTGGTTGAGCTCGCAGTTGGCAAAAGATAGTTGGTTGTCAGTGGATATCCATACTTTAACACGGGATTTATATTGAAAGATACAAAGTGTGGTTGGTAGCAAAATGATATACTCTGACGTATGGGATTGACAATCAATATACATTTTTCCCTGTAGCAAAGCTCACCAGAACCATGCTTTCTTATGGCCATGAGGAGGTGGGATATACTTAGACTTATGGATTGAATCAATCATCGATGGCATGGTTCAGGTGCTTCAATATGGCCATGATGAGGTGGGATTTTCTTCAGAGTAATACTGATCATACTTTATTTTTAAAGCATCATCAAGGAAAGATAACTATACTAATCATGTATGTCGATGACATAATTATTATCGACGATGATATGGATGAAATAAGGCAACTTCAAGAGGTAATAGATAAAACCTTGGGGGTTGATTTATTTTCTCGAAATAGAGATGGCACGTCCAATAAAGGAATTTTTCGGTCCCAGAAAAAATATAATCTGGACCAATTGGCTGAAGTTGGTCTTGTTGACTATAAACTAGTAGACACAATCATGGACTGGGAATTTATCCCGATGAAGTGCCTACGAACAAAGATAGATATAAGAAGTCAGTGGGAGAATTCATCTATTTATCTCATACACGACCAGGCATATCATATGCTGTGAGTTTATGCGAACTCCCAGTGAAGATCATATGTGCATTGTTGATTGAATTCTGAGGTATCTAAAGTCATCTCCAGCTAGAGGAACTTTATTTCAGGAAAAATGATATCTGAGTTTACAAAGATACACGGATGTTGATTAAGTTAGAAACTTGGCTGATAGAAGATCAACCTCGGGGTATTTCACATTTGAAGGTGTGAATCTAGTCACCTGGAGAAGCAAGAAACAAAAAGTGCTAGCAAGGTTAAGTGCAGAAGTTGAGTTTAGAGGCATAGTAACTGGTATATGTGAGTTGTTGTGGCTTAGACGGTTGCTTAAGGAGTTGTGATACAAACCTCGAGAAGAGCTGAATCTATTTTGCAATAATATGGGAGGTATTGAGATTTCTCATAATTCGATTCAACATAAAAGACCAAACATGTTGAAATTGGCAATCACTTCTTAAAGGAAAAATTGGAGTTTCAACTAGTCAATTTGTCATTTGTTTGATTTGAGAAAAAGCTTGCGGATGTACTAACAAAAGTAGTTGGTAGCAAAACATTGAACGACTTACTTAACAAGTTTGGCATGTATGAGATACATAATCCAACTTAAGAGGAAATGTTGTCATGAGTCACATAAAACATATTTACACTGATTTGCATTGATATAAATTCGATATGTTCATATATAAATGTTGTAATTATGGATAGGTATAACTAGTGATAGCATGGAATCATAATAGTAAATACGGTATGCATCTTTATAAGGAGGAGAAGATATACTAAATTAAACATACTTGAGAACAATTCTGAAACCTTTCTTCCGCGTTTACAATTGATAACTAAAATAATGATCCACTCAACTTCCAGAGTTTCTTGTGATTGAAGTTGAACTAGACATTCAAAGCACTGATCCACAAGTGGACGACTTCAATATAATTACGGCTTTTCAGCTCATTCTTTGACCATTATATTTTATTTGAAAAAAAGGTATCAGACAAAGAGAATCCGATGTTTGTCATGCTTGACCTTCTCCTTTCTTGTGTAACTCATTGATTCATCATTAAGTATCCATTAATCGCACTTAGTTGTCTTGTCGTTTTAACGAGAAGTACGGGTTTCAATAGTACTGATTGCTGACTCATTCTGCATTCAACATCATGTCATACTTAATTATATCACAAAGTAATGAACAATGTGGTGCGCTTTCACTTGCAATAATTTAATTCTCCCTTCAAAACGTTTGATTAATATATATAACAAATGAATTATTTTGTACTCTTTACAGATACCAGCCATCGGTTTCGCGAATGATCTAAGTTACTTGTCATACTTAAATAACAACATTTTATAAGCCAATTTTTATGAAAGATTTGCTCCATCAAAATACCAAATACTGGACCTAAGCTTTATGACTGAGATTGCACAACTAGTTCAGGTGACCCGCTTCAATACAAACACACGTAACTAACATTCATATTGTGAGATTGCAACAATGTCAAAACAAATATTTTATCTCAATTAATCAAAGAAAAAAAATAGTAGGATTTTAATGGAAGGGTACCAACTTTTTCTGAGTTTGGGTTGTGGGGATCGGATCGGGCCTAATCTAGTCAGATTGGACCAACGATAATATAATTATGAATTTTTAACGGGATAAAAATATCTAATTACGAAGGTAAAGAACTTTAAAATAATAATAAAGCTCATCAATATCAATGTCCCTGTGGCCTAGTGGTGAAAAAGGGTGTGTCTCTGTGTATAATGTGTGTTGGAGAGGTCAACGGTTCGAATCTTGGTACTTGTTGATTTAAAAAATGAAAAAAAAAAAGCTCATCAATCTCATAAGATGAGAATCAATCAATGACGAGAGATGCAAATTCCCTCAAAATCAAGGGTTTTATTTGGCTAAACATATTAATTAATAAGAATGAGCAATCAACGAAGGTCTATTGAGTGTAAAAGGTGAAACACTGTGAGTAATCTACAAATTTCTAACCATTTGTATACAAAACCCTAGAAGTTGAATCAATCTGTCGGTGAGCAATAAGAAATTTGATGCTAATAAATCTGTGAATTGAAAATTTGTGAAGAATTTTTCCTAAACCGCCAAGCAAGTGAAGAATGAAAATTTTGGCTTCTTCGTATAGGAATAGAAGCCTCAACGAATAATATAAAATACACATAAAATTAATGTGCATTTTTAAATGGGCAGAGCATTCTTATGACTTCTTCATACAGGGAAAGACGGACCAAATAATGGTGACCAAAATAAATAAATAATAAAAAATAATCATATAATAATTAATTTTGAAATTTTTTGAGGGAGCGGTCCCTTGCCGCCGCCCCTAGTAAGAGCTACAATTGATGTTTTGTTTTTCATTTGAAATTGATTGGTTTGATGGTTAAATTTTAAACATTTTATGAAAGTAACTTATATTCACCATTATATATTAATCTACATGCATATGCATACATGTTTGCGCCCAATCAATTTAGATTTTTGGTGTAGCCTAGAATTTTTACTCGCCTAGAACAAAAGAGTCCATTCCCTTCAGCTCAATCTGCAAAGAAATCCACCGCCTCACATTTCACCCATGCGAGGAAAATCCTGGAGGAAAACATGATAAGAACATCTGCAGAAGAGAGAAGTGGTCACAGGAGTTGTCAATCTCCTTACGGACATAAAAGGCCAAATTTGGCTATAAGTAAGAGGGAGTTGTTCCTAGAAAGAAGGGGAGGACCAGACGTGAAAGTAGGAAAGAGAAAGAGGAAACAGAAAAGAAAGAGAAAAATACGGATGAGAAGAAAAAAGAGAAAGAAAGTGGCGTGAAGAGAGAAAAGGATGAGAAATTACAAAAGAAGAATACCTTTATAATAGAAGAAATTTCTTCGCTTATTTGAAGGAGTTCTCGTCCCCCCCCCCCCTTTGGCCCTAATACATTTTCACTCATTTATTTCAGTTTATTCTTATAATATAAAAATCTGCAAATTAGGTAGGGCAAAATACGACCATAATATTTTGGCGCCGTCTATGGGAATTGACACAAAAAAGCCGTTAAAAAAAAATGGAACCAAGCAACAACAATCATGAGCTTACCAATGTCATGCAACCAGTGGCTCCTGGAAATATTCCAACTTCCAGCACTGACTCAAAGAATAACTCCGACATATGGCCCCTCAAGTCAGCAAAGTACTACCGATCCAAATCTAACTAATTTAGTGTCTGATATCAGGAATGAGTTCCAAGGCCAGAGCCGTGAGTTGGTCTACCAAATCAACAATTGTGGACCCTCGCGTCCACTTCATGAAGCCTTGGCTCAACAGATACCCATCACCCTAAGTAAAGCATACTGTATAAAATTCTGGCAACAAGTTGTGACTCTTGCATCGGCCATGCTTGACATACTACCCAAATATTCGGAATAGACACATCCAATGGAACATTTAAGGTCTTTCACGCTTTATATGGAGATGAAATCCATATCAAGGGCGCAGCATTCAGCGTTTTTATTTTAACCTTAATTGGAGCGGCACAAAATTGGTTTCTTTCACTTCTTGATGAATCCATCCAGAATTTTGGAGAATTGGTGTCTCAGTTCTCCCAAGCCTTCGCAACATAACAACGAGTTGATGCACCTGTACACCTGTTCGGACCAAAGTATCAAAAAGTATCACACGAGCCCCTAGGTGATTACATCTATGATTTAACCAGGCATGCACAAAGGTCCCGAGATCATCTCTCAATATGAGGGTTAACGCTCTTATTCATGGACTCCAGTACGGCCTCTCGCAGTTACATTGATGGATGAATACCCAACCACCCACGAAAATTGAGCGACATCTGCAGAATGCGAATTTGACTCAAAGAGATGGTAGGACCCTCCAAACACTTCAGGAACAATGGCATCTGGAAAAAGGACAAAAACCAAG
>JAOWBN010222800.1:0-13100 GCA_028565015.1 Pinguicula moranensis | reverse complement strand
CTTTACTGTTCAAATAAATTGGTCTGCCTATGGGAGCAAATCCATCTAAAGCAGCTACATGAAAGCCTGTTTTGAGAAAATTTAGCAATGCATTAAAAAAACCTGATCAACAAACACTAAGGGTAAGAAGTAGAAGAAGGGGCAAAATGTATGCATCAGCTGGTGGAACAACATTCAAGACATCGCCAACTCAAACTGGTTCAATCAACTTTTAACGATAAAGGTAGGATCTGAGGAATGCATCAGGTTTTGGACAGACATTTGGCATCATCACATCTCCATTGCTGACCGATTTCTAAGATTGTACAATGTGGTATTGAACAAGCAACATACATATCAGATATGGAACATTGGCAATCAAGCTGCTAGTGTTGGACCTGGCACTGGAGAAGACAATTATGAGGAATAGAAAGTTCAAATCTAACTGACTTATAGTATTTTCTGCAGGATGCCACCCACTGAATTGAGCATGGATAGATATTACTTTGATGGTAGCACCGTTTGTAACTACATAGTAAAAAGGTGTATAATCTAATCTCCGCAAGGAGTACACCTGCCTTCTCACAACAGGAAGATGAGAATTTAACCAGGATATGGAATGCCTCTGCACCAAAAAAAACATTGATCTTTGTTTAAAAATTGTTGCAGGATGCATTGCCAACTAAAGAAAACTTACAGAGAAGGTATTAGTTGTCCCCTATGCCTGATAGGTAGTGAAACAATTCACCATTTATTCTTTAACTGCGGATTTGTGGTACAGGTATGGACAAGTCTCAAGGATTGGTTATCCGCCATGGAGGTGGGTCAGACAAGCAATCTTCTAGCACCAACATTTCAAACCTTTGTTGCACTTAAATCACCTCAGACGAATACAATAGCCTGGAACTCTATCTGGATTACTATGGCTTGGACAGTCTTGAAATCAATAAACAATGTTCATTTTCAGGCCTGTGAGGCAAGTTCTGCGCATACCGTGGCAAACATTCAGAGAACAATATGGCCATGGATCAAAAGCAAAGCCAGATCATTTCCATATACACTCTCATATTGGCTAATATATCCTCTGTCATGTCTGAAATTCTAAATGGATTATGGTGCTCCAATCAAAGTTGCACCGGATGAAGTATGAGTGGTCAAAGTTGTAACACTAGACAGGGGAAGAGCCAGGAATTGAAGGGAGTGAGGGCCAAATTTTTGAGTTTGAACAGAGTAGGCCGGGTCGGATCGTATCGATTTAAGTTGCAAAAAAATTCAAATTTTTTTTTCTGATTTGAGCAAAAGATATAAGAAAATCCAATACATTTTATATGCATTTATCAAAGTTTTTTTTAATAAAAATATACCACAAGCATTTGATTTTTTTTTTTGAATTTGACAATGAATGTTTAAGTAAAAAGAATTTTTTTTTATAGGTTAAGGTTTTCAATTTATGAAATAGAATTTTTTTTAACTAGAATCTCAAAAATAAATATATTACAGAAATATAAAATATATATATCAAAAACTATCCAAAAAATATAAAATAATATTTATTAAAATTTATTTATTACCTCTGTATCAATAATAGTAATAATATGACCTAAACTTTGCATATATGTTAGATGGTGTAGTGGTTGATCCTTTGAAGTTCAACCAATCTGTATAGGGATCGAGTCCCATAATCAACAAGTTTTTGATTTTAACTGTTCTAAAAAGAAGTAAAAAGAGACTACCAAGTTTTGAACCCTGGTCCATCGACTTGAAAAAATGTCAGGCTACCAATTGAGATACGCGATAGTTTCATACATTGTTTAGAACAAATATGATTACATTATCTTCAAGGACCAAATTAGAAAAATAAATTTGTTCACATGTAAATTTATTTATTTTAAATTTCAGGGGGGACCATAGCCCTCTGTCCCCCTGGCTCCGCCCTTGACACCAGATCAAAGGAGCCTATCCGAGCAGTTGCATCAAAAACCTGGAATGATGACAGCAAAGCATGTCACATTTTGAGTTGAGGTGGGAGTAAAGGAAGTGAGCATGAGTGCCGTGCACCTTCCATGTGCTGAGAAAAAACATGACTTGAAATTGGGAAGGAGAAATCTCTCATGTAATTAAATATTTGGATATGAGTGAAGAAAACATGATCACGCTGTCAGTGAGGCTGCTGAATTAGCTTTGTACCAACTTCCAATAACATTTGGGGTTGATGAGTTGACAGCCAGGACATCAGGAGCATCAGTTCAGAGATGATGAAAAATTGGATACTATTTTTCATCTTGTTGGCTTTCATTACTCAGATATGGGGATCAAAGAACAATCCTATAACTAATCAGGCTAGCAGGCTGAGCTGTGTACAAATTCAAGTGATTGATATATTGACAGTTATAACTCATGTATATCATCAGATGCAGGTTGAGCTGAGCAAAGCTCAAGCTATAACTCCTGTTTGAAAAAAAAATGAATTGAGGAAACTTGAGAAGTTACAAGTTTGGATCCCATTTTAGAGTATGTGGTAGTCATGCCATTGATTATTGTAGTTTCAATGTTGCATAGGAAGACTAAGCCCCAAGGATGTGATTCCCCTTTTTCTACTTTGATTTTATCTTTCTGTTTTCTTCTTAACTTTTGTACATAAAATCTTATTTCTTCATAGTGAATTTTTGTATAACTAAAAACACACACTAAGACATACAAACGGAAAAGCTACCAAATTTGGGTCAAAAGGCCTATGCCCCCAGTAAAACGATGCAAAATCCATTGAATAAAGATGGACAATCAAGCAAAAATACAGATACAAATAAGATAAATTGAAATACACGCCAAAGATGTGCAAGAAAAGTAGTCGAACCTGAATCGCAACAGATTAGAAGACGTTTCTAGTGCCTCAAAAAAATGAAATACTACTCTTAGTAAAGACCTTGAAAAAGTTTACAGAAACTAATGCCTAGCGAGTTTCACATCTCATATTGAATCTCTTGGGCAATACAAACTGGGTACTCTGCCAATTTGAAAAAAAAACCCTGCTAATCTGACCCAACTAACGGAATCTAGAATTAGGAAAACCGGATGTTTGGGAGAACCTATTGTTCTGTCCTCAATATGCCTCGAATTAGCCTGGGCAGTTATCCTGGGTCCCAATATCTATGCGTAATACCCTGTGCACCTTTCTTTGCCATATGATCCGTAGCTCTGTTGCCCTCTCTGAACTGGTGTACAACTTGCAGCCTTATGCCTTGGCAACTCTCCTTGAAGCCTTCCCAAGCCTCCATCAACTGCCAGGGGCTACAGACTTCCTGGAGAATCCATCTGTGAAGAAGGCTGGAGTCTGTCTGCAGGATAACCTCCAGCCATCCCCTTTGTTGACATATTTTGAGGCCCTCCGAAGCAGCCCTCAGTTCTGCCTCATTATTGGTCATCACACCCAAAGTAGCTAGAGAATGTTGCCTTGCATCGCCCTTTCTCGTCCCTTATGTTACCTCCTCCTCCTGCCGGCCCCAGATTTCCATAAGAGCTCCCATATGTATTGAGCTTCAACTAGCCGAGAGGGGGCATTTTTAAGCTAACCAATCTTGATCTGCACCTGAGCTTCCACCTTGCCCTTATGTCCATCATTCTCATTATGTAAGCATCATTGACCTGCATAAAACATTTCCTGTCAGCAACTTCAATGAGCACAGAAAGGCATCTCTTTACCTCACGCCACACTTCCTCTGCTGACTGCTGCTTATCTTCAAATTTTGCCTTGCACCTACGCAACCATAAAAACCATATCAGTACAACATGTATTATATTAAATAGGAGGCCTTGTAATGATCCTTTTCCTTTCATTTGCTTCCATTGTAGTATTCTCTCTTTCCAACTGTTTGGTCTGGCAAAGGATCCTCTCACCACGCCAGCTGCTCTGGACCATAGGCTATCTGCAAAACTACTGGATGACAAGATATGATCACTAGTCTCCTGCACTCTGTTTGTGCAACAATTGCAAGCATATGCTAGATAGATGCCCCTTTGGATTAAGTTCTCATCTGTTGCAAGACAGTTATGCCAAGCCTTCCAGGAACATAATGCCATTTTTGGTGGCACTGCTTTGTTCCACAGCAAGGTCTCCATAGGGAAATTGGCGTGCCTAACCCTTGACACTTCCCAAGCAGACCTCTGTGTAAAGATGCCATCCACCGTGGGCTTCCATATCCATTTATCCTTCCTGCCAGGTTCCCTAGGAGGCCTTAGTGCCACTATATCCTCTGTTATTTCCACCCCCACCAGCTGGCTCAGATCCAGCTCTCTCCACTATCCTCCTTCCACAAAGTCAGCTACTAGTGCCTCAAAGGGGAAACAAAGGACAATAATGTAAATGAAAAACATGAGACCCGAAATTGAACGGAGGATGTGAGGGTTAGGCTGCGAGTCCAATGCAATAATCTGCAACTAGGCAAGAAAGTAGAAGTCAGAAAGAGACCTATGGCAGTGATTGGAGATGAGGAGGTCATACCTATTGTGTCAAAATAGGGCGGTGAGGAAAAGAAGGCGACGTTGACTATATTGTGTTGTCGCCCCAAAGAGAACCCCAAGTACAGGAGAGAGGATAATAAAAGTGCGCCAGAACGACCTAGGTAAGGTGTCAATAAGAAGCTTACTGGAAGGGGTAGAGTTAGTTATGGGGATGGTGAATATCCGGCATAGTGGTCAGGATTTGAATCGTGATTCAATACACAGATATGAACATTATATTAAGGTAGACGAGTCTAGCAGTAGTCTTCTTTCTTCGGCGGATGTGACCCAGTTCCATCTAGCAAAAGCCCAATATCGAAAACATGCCATATGTCTATATGAGGGGGCCCAAGTTGAAGATATGGAGAAGGAATTAGCCATGAGGGAGAACTAGATCCGAGAATCAGGCCTAGATTAGGGAATGGCCCAAAATGACTAGAGCACTTCGGAAAAAAATATTTCAAAATACTTGATGCCTAAAAGGTCCATAGACCTGGAGTCGCATTCTCCAAAGATGGTTGCCATTGATAGTTTGGTTGTATGCATGGAGTTGACAGCAGGATCAAACCCGAAAGATGAGTACAAAATTTCTCAACCTGGTGCAATAAATGCAGATGATTCGGATGCCGGTGAATAAAAGCAGCGAAGGGTGCGACAAGGTACTAGAAAGGCTCCTCCTATGTGTTTAAATAAATCTTCTCGGCAGCCCAAGTAAATCTCATTGCCCTTGCCTTTTATTTTACATGTGGAATAATATATATTCCTGGATATTAGAGGTCTAAGAGAGTCCAAAAAATATTTAAAAAAAGTGTTTCAATAAATTTTCTGTGAGTATTTTTGCAATTTGCAGAGCCTTTTAGCGGATCCAATAAAATGGAATGACTTGCTTTATTTACTCAATTCCCGTTTTATATTGATAATGAGGTGATGAATGCAAAATTGGTGGTTTACTAGAAAGAGGAGCATAAGCTTACCATAGTGAGTATGTATGCTCATACAATTACAAGATGGTATAGACAATGCGATCAGTGCCTACAAGTTACTTTTGTTTACGGTCGATGTGATTATAGTCAGAAAAGGGATTTGTGGACCTACTTGATATCCGTTCAACCCAAGAATGCTCTATGGATGGTCCTTGACGATTTCAACGTCATTCGATTCAATAATGTGGGGGAATTGTTCATCTTTCTCTACCAATAAGAGAGTTCAATAATTGTTTGAACATTTGTGCTTTGTGGAACTACATTCCAATGGTCAGAAATTCTAATGGTGTAATGGACAAAGAGGAACACCGAGAATATATGCTAAATTAGATAGAGTGTTGGTAAACAACACTTTCTTGGGATGGAAGGGACATACCACATACTTCTTCCTGCCTCAAAAATTGTTGGATTATAATATGGTACACATGGGGATAAATCCGCACCGTTTAGTGAGTCAGCTCTGGAAGTCCATTTGGCACTGTACAGCATGGATATAATGGAACGTTCGTAATAAGGTAAGATTCAAGCAAAAATCTTTTGTCGTAGAATCGGTTGTGGAAATAATCCAAGTTCAGACATGATATTGGCACACAACGTTTGAGAAGGCGCCGACACTTATCACTATAGCAGACTGGATCAACCACTGATTGTGTGTCAGCACTTTTTTCCCGCCATGATTTTCATGCTTTTGCAGTGCTAAAAGATTAACCACATGGGTTATCTTAGACAAAATGTATCTGTATTCTGTTTACAAAAATCTAATAAAATCATAGCTTACTTATCAAAAAAAAAATCTTAGTGGGTCTCCCTAAAAGATCAATAGTACGCCTATGACATTAAACATTTTTGATTCCTCAATATATGAACCAGCAGTGAAAAGTTCCTCCCATTGGTGAAGGAATACTGGAACTTTGTGGGACAAGAGAACATGCTAAACTTGAGAATGAAGATGAAAAATATGAGAAAGAAGCTAAGAGGATGGAACTGAAAAATGGAAGCTAAGATCACCCCGTTGGAACAAAGGATGGGACAAATAAAAATGGATTATAGGATGCCTTTGATGATAGACTGGATGCGGAGCTAATGATCACTAAGGCTGAGTTAACTGAGTGGGAAGATTGGGAACTCTCTAGATTAGAACAGATGACAAAGAACAATGGATCAAAGAGGGGGATAGGAATTCGATGTATTTCTATGCAGTCATCAACTCAAAGAGGAACAAAAGAATTATCAACCATATGGTTCTTCAAGATGGGTGAGTTAAATGGCGTTAAACAGGTGCACAAGGAAGTTGTCAAATATTTTGAAGATGCTCTGAAACCGAGAGAGGTAGTAGAAGCGGAATCTAATTTATCAGAGTTGTTCAAACAGAAAATCAGTAGGCTAGAGAATGAGATGTTATGCTTGATCCCTTCCCTTAATGAATTCAATAGAATTTGGATAAAATGTATTATGTATTGAATTATGAAAGTACCAAACCAAACCAAACCAAACTTACCCAGTAATCCCGCCCTAAAGTAGGATTTGGGGAGGGTGAAATGTACGCATAAAATTATAAAAGTACATGAGGTTATATAAACTAGTACAAGGACAATTTTAAAAATAAATAATACTATAAATATTATTTTAGAATATGGGTTTAGGCCCATCTTCCAATACGCCCTCAAGTTCGAGCGAATATATGAACGAGCTCGAGTTTGCAAATGGATAGTTGCAAGAGTTCTAGACTAATGGACTTGGTAAACATATAAGTTGTCTGATCTCATAAGGTGACAAACTTTGGGAAGATGATTCTTGATTGGACTTGTTCAAAAAAGAAGTGAATATCAACCTTAATGTGCTTCGTTCTCTCATGAAGAATAGAGTCGGAGGATAACATAATAGCAAACTTGTTATCACAAAACAAAGTAGAAAAGTCTGTGACTAGGACCCCCAACTCTTGAAGAAGGGAACAAAGACTAGGGGTGTCCAGCAGAAGCGGAATTAGCAGAAAACCGCTATTGCTTCCGCTATTCCACCAGAAGCGGAATAGCAGAAGCAGAAGCGGTGAACAAAATGAATTCCGTTATATTAGCGGAAGCGATAGCGGTAGAAATAGCGGTGTTCTGCTAATTTTCCGCTGATACCATTATTATTTAACTTTAAGGCACAAAATTAGTAACTACAACTTCAGACGAGATAGATGTTGTGGGTGTGGATGTCATAGAAAATACACAAACTTATACTTATGATCTCGATATAGGTTTATTACTTTCCTTCCCCATTAGCTTTATTCTTCATATGTTTTACTTTTAACTTTACTTCAACTTGTGTCTTTGGCTTTGCAGAGTTATAGGTTCCACGGGAACTCATGTCACGACTTACAATTTGATATTCATCCTGGACCTGGAATGGAAAATGGATTGCTTGTTTTTTTTGTTGAAACTTGCTAAAATTATGTTGTTGGGCTCTAATTATTTTGCGTTGATATCAACAAGTGGAATGAACAATTGAACTGTTGGAAACTGTTGATTAATTTACTGTTGTCTGTTACAAGTGGTTGTTTCAAGAAATCTGTTATTTTCTTAGTTCCTACCTGTTATCAGCAGTTTCTTGTTAATATTCTTGTGTATTAGCCACTGCTTTAATTCTTTTTATAACTCGTGTTTCTACTACTTGTTTTAGTAGGAAATTTATATATTTGATTGATTGGATGTTCGAGTTTAATTTGCTGAAAAGGTTATAAAAGATTGTGGGAATTTGATAAGCTGTCAAAAAATTAAATCATCCATAAGCTGCTAAGCATTTATTTTTTAACGAAATTAGCAGAATCCGCTATCGCTACCGCTATCTTAGCGGAAGTAGCGGAAGCGGAATAGCGGTTAGCGGAAGCGGAATAGCGGATGAAATTTTCAAATCCGTTAACTTAGCGGAAGCGGAAGCGGTGAGGGTCTTACCGCTATCGTTAAGACCATTAGACACTCCTAACGAAGACATAGTATTTCATGCGTCCCTTGTGTCATAGCTTGATACTCAACTTTAGAAGAAGACCGGAAGCATGAGATTAGGTTATTCCCACAAAAGGTGCACAAACATGAAATAGAGCGACGATCACTTTTCAATTCTGCATAATCAATATCTATAAAGTAGGATAGTCCATACTAAGATTCTGATTCAAAGAAGAGGCCGAGACCATGACATGTTTTCATATACTGGAGAATATGATAAACTACATCCAAGATGTGCTATCTTCGGTGAGTGCATGAACTGACTAACAACTCTAACTGCAAAAGTGATATTCGGTCTTGTGTTTGTTATATACATGAGACGACCCACAAGTCATTGATGGCAGACGCATTTGGCAATAACTTCCTTATATATGCAGAGAACTTCTGACTTGGATTCATAGGAGAAGAGACAGACCTACACCCAAGCATTCCAATGTTCTGAAGTAGGTCAAGCGTGTACTTTCACTTGGACAAGAAAATACCTCGGCGATACTTAGCCACATCAATGCCAAGAAAGTATTCGTAGGACCCAAATCCTTAACATCGAAAGTCATCATAAGATGGTGTTTTACTTTATTCATACCATGTGTATCATCTCCAGTAATAATAATATCATACACATAAACTGAGATAATGGCACACTGACCTCGAGAATTACGATAAGTAAAGCAGGTATGATCAAAATGACATCGAGTAAAACCCAAACTGAGTTCCACATCGCTAAAGTGACCAAAGCAAGCACAAGAAGTCTGAAGATGACATACCTTCCATGAATACTCTCCCTTAGATTGAAATTCGGGCATTGAATCAATGTAGATAATTTTAGATAGGTCCCCATTCAGAAATGCATTCTTGACATCAAGTTGATACAAGAGTCACAAATAGAAGGCAGCAAGCGAGACAATAAGTCTAACATTAGTGAGCTTAGCCACAGGTGCAAACATTGCCCAACAATCCTTAGCGAGAATTTGAGTGAAACCTTAGCCACAAGGCAAGCTTTATACCTGTCAATATTACCATCTACCAAATATTTCACATTGAACACACATATGAAGCCTACAGTCTGTTCCCCATGAGAAAATGCCAAAAGTTCCCACGTCTGGTTGTGCTAAAGAGCATTCATTTCAGTTTTCATAGCAGTCACCCATTGAGGACTGCACTTATGAAAAAGTGATGGGATTTTGATAACCGTGGTAAGATATATACTTGAAAATAGGATTGTTAGTAAACCAAAAGCAATTAGGGGGCTCCTATTACGGGTACAGTATCTTGGGACAACAATATAAGGGAATGAAGAAGAAGGTGATAAATTCGATGAAAACTCTAATGAGGATGCAATGATGCATGGCCACCAAGAATATGTTTGAATGGGATATAGATCTAAAGGAGTTAGATTCGTGGGAACATATGGTGGAGGGTAAAAAATCGGGAGAGGACGAGGAAATATGGGCAGGTCTTTTGCAACAGACTGAACTGGGGCTTCCAGAGAGGAAGTAGAATCTGCGAAATAAGGAACGAACTCCAGGAATGTAACTTTCAAAGAGTGATAAAAGTGACGGGTAATAGGATCATAACATCGGTAGCCTTTGGATATAGAAGAATACTCCATAAATACTGGAGTCCGTGGAGTAACACATTAATATGCAAAGGGAGAGTTAAATCATTGCAGGTAATCATGCAATGATCCTTCGTTTTTTTTTTTTTGAATTTTGGTTTCAAAAGGTATACGGGCGCTCGATCTACTCGTTGTTGAGTGGCGAAGGATTGCAAGAATTGGCTCACCAACTTGTTGAAACTCCAGATAGATTCTTCGGGAATGGATAAGAACCAATTTTGTGCGACACCTGTTAACGTTAGGATTAATACCCTGCAGGCAGCTGCCTCTGATATGGGCATCATCTTCATATATAATGTAAAGGATTTAATATGTTGTTGGGGATTCATGTCCCCAGAGAAGTGGAAAGGTGATCAAGCATGGCGGGTGTGAGGGTCACGACTTCTTATTGTATGCTTTTGCAAAAGGCTTTACTCAAAGTCACCGGGAGTTGGGAGGTAAGAGGTGTGCATGTTAGAGGATGGAGGTCTCTACCTTCAAGTAAACATGTTTTTAATGTCGTTTTTGATTTTGCTTCTAAATTCTAAACGCACAAGGTTGGCGTCCATCATGGAGGGTGGGGCGGAGGAATTCGAGGTCACGAGGGCCGGCGGATCAAGCAAATGGCCCTCGGGATTGAGTCATGGTTGGTCGTTGGTATTTTCAGGTTGTGAATTGGTGTCGCCTTACTCCATTGGCTACAGTGGATATTTTTGATCGTGTTCCCACAGACGGTGCCAAACTAGTGCGGTAAGTTTTGTACCCTGCTAGATTATAAAATTGGCAAAATACGAAAAGTATATTCAAAAGTTTAAATAATAAGATAGCAATTAGAATTTATGTGTAGAAAATAAAATAGTGGACAACTAAAGAAAATAAGTAATCTTTGAGGTCAGAGGCTACACTTTGGGGTCAAATTATTTCTTGTCCGAATTTCACTTATTCTCCCGATGTTGTTAGTAAAGAGGTAGAATAATAAAAGAATAATATTGATAGAATTTCTTTTATCGATTTCTTTGGAAAAAGGGGGTCGCTTTTTGCTTCGTAGGATCCCTTAAACTGGAGTTAAAAGAAAAAAATCTATTACTAATATTTTTCCTATATTCTGTACTTTTTCTCCTCAATCCGCCTCCCCCTTCTCGTTGGTGGATGTCCCTTTTTATAGGAAAATGGGTGAGTTTTGGCCTCCTTTTGATTGGTGGATAGTGACATTTGTCCTTCCAATTGTCATGTGCAAAAGAGGCTTCATCTTGGGTTTAGCACGTAGAGACAAGAGGTGGCTTTTGTTTTGGTGCATAATTTCCACATAATCAAATGAGTTGGTTTGCCCTGATTTGTGAAAAAAGGTGGACTTTTATTTGGCTTTTTATCCCTTTGTGTTCGGGCTGTGTGGGACGACTTCATGGCCCATTTATTTCCTCAGCTTGGGTACCATATTTCGGCCACATCAAAATAATATCTACAAATTTCATTCCCGACAAACACCCTTGGCATAAAATTCATCTATAATAGAATTGGAATCAATGGCTATAAATAATTTTCGTTCAATATGAAGGACCATCGAATGTGAAAGATATTTATTATCCATTTTACTGTGGAAAAAACTTTTGACATGATTCATAGCTGAAAATGCACGCCCTATTGTTGAAATAACAATAGGAAGTATCAAGATAAGACGAATTAATTTATTAATCAAATGATAGTCTTGCGCCTTGTTTGTCTCAGTCAATATCTTGCATAATTAAGAAATATTGAATAAATCTTTAAAGCGCTCATGAGAAAGTACATGCACCTTGTAATGATGCAACTGAATTTTCAAATAATGAAAATCTTGTTTACCAAAATCATCGGGATAAAAATCTTCAACATGACGATGAATATGATCAATCCGAAACAGTTTAAACGTTTCTTTTTTATCCAAAGCAGTACTAAGCTTAAAAAGTTCCATTGTTGCATCAACAAATCTATAGTTGATATCCTCCATTTGACAATCTATTGCTACAAAAAATATTTTAACTCGATAATGGTTCTCAAATGTCTTGCCTGTAATACGTCCCTCAGGATCCTTATACAAATAAGCCATAACTGTTATATCAATATAATTACGCTCACAAATATCAATTGTTGATAGAAAAACAAAAACAAAGCCATCATCCTTCAATTATTGAAGTAAAACTTTTGAACTATAAACGAGATTCATTACCCTCAAAATATCAAAAGATTTGTGTTGCAAAGCTCTGCAAAGGATATCAGTCACAACTAAAATATTGTGCATAATGTGTAAAATGAATATAAAGTTGAAAGTCCTTAACACTTTTAAATGTTTACAAGCCTCACCATAAGCAAGATTAGTATTACTTTGAAAGAAACGAAGTTCAATTTCAAACAAATTCAAAATTCCCAAAATCGAATCAAAACCAAAATTGAACTCAATTCGTGTCTAATACATGTAATAGAAGTTGATAGGAAGCTCTACATACCGTAATCTCTCACGTGAGTCTCTGGATGTTGCCGGAAAATTCGAAACCGAAACCTTTGAAGTGAAAACCCGTGCAATCACAGGCCCCAAAATAGGAACCCTCTACCACGAGCACTCTCAGGGAAAAGTGAAGGAGGTGCTAGCCTCCGGCGAAGAAAAGCTCGGTTGAATGTTCTCCCTAAAAATCGAACGACTCCGATTTTCACACTCGGTTTTCCTTACACACTCAAGCCGATCGAAGCTATTCAATTTATTAACGACGAAGAGGAACAAGATCCGTAAAAAAAGATCTCAACCTCCACTGTCGAACAAATTGAAGAACAAAACGACAGGAGTATCGTCGGTCGTGAGCAGAAATGAAGGAAGAACATGAAAACGCGAAGAACTCGTTTTCCATATGACCGACAGAATAGATATTTGTATCTATTCATCGATTGGGCTTCTCGGCCCAATTGATTTATTTTGAGATTTGGGCTTTGGGACCAATTAACTTAAATCTCATTGAAGTTCCAATTGGGCTCAAAGCCCAATTGTGTCTACAAAATCATTTGGGCTCGAATTTAATTCGGGCCCAATTGCAA